>JAQGBX010004807.1:0-14699 GCA_034698745.1 Megaphyllum sjaelandicum | reverse complement strand
AAATGCATTTTTTGCAAATTTGAAATTCATTTTTGACCACTTAAACTCGTATTTCGCCGTTTTCTTCAACGTTTTTTTGAAATCTAAGCGTCGAGACGAATCGAATGAAACGAATGTTTTACGCCGTTTTTTCAACGTATCTCGAAATATGGACGGCTCTATTAAAAACTACAGTGTGCTGCAAAAGTCCTCCTTGCGTATTATTAAATGCATTTGTGACCTCTTAAAGTCGTTTTTCACCGGTTTTTTTCGACATATTTGGAATCTTAGCGTCGAGACGAATCGAATGAGCCTAAAATCGAAAAAATCGGAAAACATTTTTTTTGGTCCTAAAAAACAATGTTTTCCAATTTTTTTGATTTTTTTGGGCTCGTTCGATTCGTCTCGACGAGAGAAATCCTTAAAACGTTGAAAAAACGGTGTAAAACGAATTTAAGGGGTCGAAAAATGATTTTGAAGGCGTATTATACAGAGTGCTGCAAAAGTCCACCCTTGCTTCTTTGCTTAATTAGCATTTCATATACGTAGGTTATGATTGAAATGCATTTTTGGCCTCATATACTCGTTTTTCGCCGTTTTATAAACGCTTTTGAGAATATATGCGTCGAGACGAATCGAATGAGCATAAAAACGAACAAAAATTCGAACCCCTTGCCTTTTTTTTTTGATTAAAAAAAAAAAAAAAATCCGATTTGGGACTCGTTTGACTCTTTTCTACGAGGAAAACGTTTTTTTTCTAAATTGAAATTTAATTTACGGTGCTATAAACTCGTTTTATGGCATTTTTTAAAACTCTTTCGGTATGTTGGCGTCGAGACGAATCGAATGAACCTAAAATCGAATAACTTTTGATTTTTTTGAAATAAATTTATCAGTTCCAATTTTCTCGAAATATTTCATCTTTTTCATTCTATAGCCTTGCTCTTTTCTTGATGAAGATTTAACATCATTACCGATTGTGAGAATTACCGATTGGAACCCTCTGTATTCCATTAAGTGGCGAATTGTATGCAGATGCGTTAAGACATTTATTGTGGACAATTATTTCATAACACATGTACATGTTACAACACATTTTAAAGCGGACAACTTGCAATTCCCAACACGCAAAGCATGCACAAAACTAAATATATTTCAATATTTGATAACATGTACGCAAATTCAGCTCCAATTCAAATTTCAATGTTTCGAGACTATACAGTGAACATATTTACAAAGGTTATACGTGTACAGTACATCCATGGGAAAGTGTAGGAAATTCAATTAAACATAAACACTTCCACAGGGAACACTGTACTTGCCGTCATTTTACTGGCTTTGTTGATTAAAGCTGTATTAAATTGTAAGAGCCATTCAAGATTGTTGACTTGCTGGAATCTAGCCAGATAACTGGATTGCCAGACATTCCAAATTGAGATTTCAAATTCCAAGATAACAACTTGGACGCTCCTAAAATTACAAAAAAAAAAGAAAATTAATACGTTGCAATATGTGCGACTCAAGTCTCATTATACTGCAGTACACTGTAGCTCCCGGCTAGGTCTGATCGAAAAAAAGCCAACGGGATAATAAAAATTATTGAAAAACTAAACTCTATCTACTGCATATTTCCGAGATGCTCGAATTTCTGAAATTGGCGGAATTGGACGCTACTTTTCCCCGGTCGATGCCAGATGGCGCTAACTGTCGAAACTGCACCAATGCATAATAAAATGCCGCAACGCTGCTGAATGAAATCGATCGTTGCAGGTAAGTAGTTATACCCGAGTTTTCCATCTAGAAATGAGTAAAGATAGCTTATTTGTCGCACCGAAATGCATGGCAGTCGCGACGCGATTATTCACATTCTTGATTTTAGTGCAGAAAAATCCCGTTTTGGAACGAAAGCGGACGCTGCAGGCTTCGGAATGCGAGGCACGCTTTTTCGCATTCCCGGTCGATATTCCGTATTTCTGCCCAATGTCTGCACTAGCGCTTTATCAGATTTTTATGTTTTGTCGTCCCAGAGCCTGTGAATGTTAATTATGAGTAATTAATATTCACAGATGATCAGGGACGCAACCATTAAATATGCAAACGTGATTCCAAATCGGATCAGAACTGTTACTGAAGCCAGTTTCGAGACGAGATGCGCCATCTTGAAGCGCTCGGTGTACGCGACGTTTATGCGCGTTAATATGAATCACTAGCTGGAAGGCCCAGCTTTGCCCGGGCTGTACTTACCGATAGTGTTACAATACGATCGGTTGAGGCGACGAAGTAGACCTAATGAACGAAATTCAACGAATCATGACCGCAGCGCCTCCATGGAGCAACTTTTCACCCACTAATCCACAAATATACATACATACATCTCTTCTTTATACGGTATATAGACTAGCTGGAAGGCCCGGCTTTTCCCGGGCTGTATTTAAAAACTCACCTATACCGATAGTGATGTGATATCTGCATTCAAAATCCACGCGCTAATGTAATCGTTGCATTCCATTTACACAAGTGACTTTACGTTATCATACTATCTGAGTACCCCTAATCTTTATTAGCATTTTATAACAACTTTCGGATCGGAAGTTGAACTTTAATAGAATGTCAAATTTCTCCTCAATGAATGACTTCAAAAATGTTGTACACTAGGGGTACTCAAATCTGTAGATTGAGGCCAGCAGTTTTGCCTGCCTGTAAGTGGTTTGAACAATTTTGCTGACCTTTACACGCGTTGACATCTAGGTCAAAGAATCCAGTATTCCTATTGGCAAAACGGAAGTACAGTCAACTGCTGGGACCAAGAAAATCTGCCAGGCAAAAACCGTCGGCAGATTTTCTTGGTGCCAGCAGTAGACTGTTTTTCCGTTTTGCCAATAGGAATACTGGATTCTTTGACCTTGATGACACCTAGATGTCAACGCATGTAAAGGCCAGCAGACCAGTTCAAACCACTTACTTACAGCCACAACTGCTGACCTTATTCTACAGATTTGAGGACCCCTATTATAATTGAAGACTATAAATGTACATGTACAGTATTTGCTACGCAGTTGATGGCCCTTAACCATACCAACTGCTTATTACGAAAGTACATTTCGTAGCAAAACCATTCATTACGAAAGTACATTTCGTAATGGAATGTACACTTTCTTACTTCTAAGTGCCAACGAATGCGTACCATATGACCTTTTAAGATTGGTTTTTAACCAGTGACGTCACGTCGAATCGGCCTTAATCTCAATCGTGATCGGTTGCATTCCCATGGCCATTCCCTTCAACATAATCTACACTCAAACTCAATTAGTTATTGCCCAACCTTTGCTCTTCAGGCACCTATAAATGGCAACCGATTCGGTAATGGTGCTCCCGAGAAGGTCAACCAACCATTTAAAGGTCAGCTACGGTTTTTTTCAAATATTCCTGGCGACGCGTCGATGGGAAATTCCGTCGTCTCCTTCGGAATGCGGAGGCTGCGACGGTTGCCATGGCAACGTCAATTCATCTTCTGGTAGACGAACGATCTTTCGCGCCATCATAGTGGCGGGAAAAAGTTGGATGATGTAAGAGAAGGCGGTCGCCATGGCAACCGTGGAAGGGCGGGGCTTAAATATGGCGCAGCGAGCGCCTCAACGCCATATATGGAAATAAATCCATACTGCGGCGGGGCTGCATGCATCCAAATTAAAATGGCCACGTGCCGGAAATAGCCGGATGCGGAATTAGGGTGGAGACGGAAGAGACAGGGAATATCCCGAGCGGAGCTGGAGTACCCCCCCCCCTCCTCCCCATGCACCCGGGGTTGATTCGGGCGTCGTTAAATGATGGCGACGAGGCTAACTGCATTCGGACCTGGAAGTGGAAATGCCGGAAGCAGGTTTGGATAATGGCATGCAAGATATGGCTAAAACATGCAAAAGAGGACCCAGACGGCGTGAAATTTGCATTTGGACACGCTTGCAAAATATGTATTGAATAAACCTGTCTGTACGAATCGTTACCCCTGTATCCGCAATGGGAAAGTCATTTTACGTTTTACACCCCCTTTTAAGTATGGCTCCTCTAGATGACCCTATTATTTTTTTTTAAAAAAAATGATCTTGGCAAAAATCCAGAATTGAACGCGCAAAAAAAAAAAATAAACAAAAAAAACGTACATGTCTCGTTCGATTTTGGATTCTTGCCATTTAAAAAAAATAAAATAATGGTCTATTTGCAAAATTACATAAAAAGTAATAGGATCGTCTAGATGAGCCATACTTCAAGTGGTAGGAAAAATCTGGAAGTTATTATCCTCCTTAAAACGCTATAAAATGACGGATTTGGGAGTTATAGAACAATGTACATGTATATGCGGTGCGGGTGTTCTTTCAGCCACGTACAGTAAAGTACTTCGCTATTGTTACCGGTTCCAAGCCCGGGTAAATGGGATGGGCTGAGCTGGTGGGTGGCAGTGCGTTAACCGTTACAAAACCGTCAACACGATTGATATCCGGAGCATCACTGCATGGCTCCGGTCAATATGGGTAAAAATCGCTACATTTTCTCAAAAAAAAAAAAAAAAAAAAAAAATTGGATTCGTTTGGACGAAACGTAGTTCGGGAACTCGCCAATTTTTTCGAAGTAATCGGAAGTTTGTAGTATCCGAGTTCGCCTTAAACGAAGCAACTAACATTACAGTAATTGCCAGAAAATACCCAAGGACGAAGGATTGGAAATAAGTTCTTACTATAATCAGGAATTTGCATTAAGCGAATTCGTCTTAACGAGGCTCCATTCACACACAGTTTATAAAACCCACTGAGTGATAGATTTTTATGTTATGGTGGAAATCCCCAATTTTCAGCAAATGCAAATTGCGTGAGGTGGGTGTCAGAGTGTCAGGGTCCATCATTGCCTTCAAATCAAGGTGGCGCTCCATATTTCAGATAGGGTTTTTCTGCACGTTTTTAATCGTATCTGCAGAATCCCAACTTTCAATGATTGGTGACTTCAAACTTGGTCTTCTGTTTGTCTCTTTGAATTAATGTCCCGAACTGGGTGAGCATTTCCGAGGCTTTCCACGATGTGTTCCGCATCGATTTGACGTCATGGAAGCCCACCGATGGCGCCATCTTGTCTCTCTTCCCATTGCTGCATGAAATGGCTTTGAAAGCTTCTACGATATCGAACGGGAAATTCCAATAGTGTTCACCTTCGTTCGACGCAACGTGCATGGTTGCATGGGAATCATTCATTGGGACAGGTTATTAACATTTGAGCTGACGTCATTGCGCACGTTGGCCAAGTGCGAAGTGTGCTGAAGCAGGTGGCGGAACACTTCGCTTTGACGTCAGTCGGTGGACGAATGACGCCAAAAGAAGCCTTCTTTTGTTTAATATTTCCTATCGCCTCTTTGCAGTGGTAATTCGTGGTAATGGGATCGAATGGGATCGATGGGATCGAATAAATAATCACGTTAGAGGGTCAGAGGCATCGGTGGACACGTGACACCAAAGACCCTCGGCCGCCATTTTTATCTGTTTCTTTTTACCTGTTGCATGTCCAAGTTGGACATAGTTTTATGTTCGAAACTTATCACAACTGATGCACTGTTGTGATCACTGCGTTCACGTTGAGCTTGTTTCCAGTCGCTTGAAATAAGTTCAACGTGAACGCTGCCTAAGTTCGTTTTTGTAAGTTTTTGGCGTTGTCACTATATAAACAAATTAATTTTAGGTCGTTGTATTTGGCCTAATATTCTACGGTGAAATTTCCACTATCATTTACAAAAAAAAAAAAAAATAAATAAATTTCCAACCAAGTTGGAAAAGTGAAATCGTTTAATGTACAGTATATGCTAGTTGAGTACCCCTAATCCGGAATGCGAAACTAGCCGAGATTGTAGTGACACCTTTGCTTTCCGATGGTTCAATGTACAATTGTAATACAATGTACATGTTCGTATTGGTTTAATTCGCACAAAACTATTAAAAATGTTAGCAGAACTCAGACGGTAGCTTTGCGAATCGTTCAAAGCAGCGATGATTTTGAGTGAAAATTTTGGAAACCAATAATAATAATAATAATAAAAATGCTTTATTCCGAGTAGGAAAAGGGATAGAATGGGTATTAGGTAACCACTGACAACTACCCTGGAGTAGTACAGTTTACAGACTGTTTACAGATAAAGCAAAACTTAAAATGTCAAGTCTGTGTAAGTCTGTGTAGACATGTGATTGCAGGAATCTTCTTTGCATTTCTGTATGTTTTCTTCCACTGTTTTATTGGTATAGGTGCGGGTGTCTGACCTTCTGCTATATCATTTCCAATAGTTCCTATACACGATTTTCCAAAGATGAGTTACAAGCGTGATAATTCGCTAGACCTAAATGAAGGCATTTCCTCTAAGATAAAAGATTTCCTGATTTGGGGGTGCTCGTAATTTCCGAAATTACAATGTGATGTTATGATCAATGTAAAAATTGCAAAAGGTGCATGGGAAAGATCGTGACCTTATTGGGCTATCATGGGCTTTGTAGATGAACCTTGTTGATCGACACCCTGCACTCATCTTGAAGAACAACATGAATAAAAAAGTAAAATCGTTCAACTGGTGCGACCTTTTGATTTGTTTATGAATCCGGTGTTTAATTATTCTACAGCAGTGTATTTTAAAATGAACATGTTCCGATGACTTTGTTTAGAATAAATTCACGCGATGTACAACTCAAAATGTATTAGCAGCAATATAACTGCGTTTTTCTCAAACATAATGTATTTTAACGCATGTTTTCCAAAATCTTGTTTTCTCTTCATTGTGGGCAATTTTTCTGAAAATGAGTTGCTTTTTTTTAGCATATTGCCTTACGAGTTAAGAATGAATTTCCAAAATGGCAGCCGTAATTTTTGCATCATTATTTTGTGAAAAAATGCTTTCTTTTCTCTGATAGAAATGTTCGAAACAAACGCTACTTCACTTGGTTGATGTGTTTTTTATTCTCGAAAATTCTAGTGCCTTAACCTTGCTAATGAAAATTGGATTTCCAACATGGCGGCGGGTGTCTTCTTGCGTAATACTGATTAATGCCAAATCTGCTGTATTTGCATCACTTTTCCTTTGAAGAAAGTCAATTGTATATGTTTTTTGTTACTTTGATTAAATGAAGGGAGCATAAAAGTGAAGAAATTACACACTTTTATACATTGCGTGACAAAATAAATGCATTGCGGATCGGTCACATGATTTAGTTTGACGGTGGCGCCATCCTACAATGTCACGAAGCAACAGTCTAGGCGCATTGACACTTTCGGTTTTTTATTCACTTAAAATTCTCTTATTTTATATAGATTTGCACGCTTACCATTGTGTAAGAGGGGTAGGTCTTCTTCATAAATACTTTTCATCCGCAGAAACATTCCTGCCGCACAATGGGATATTATTCTTTTATTTACAAACAAGTGCGATAAATGCATTTTCTGTTGATTTATTTTTTTGTGCCGATTCGTACAATTGAACAGTTTTTTGTACATTCGCCTTTCAATTTCATCTCCAATTTCAGCTTATATTTCTACCATTTTTCCACGTACAGGGTGTCTGCTCATGACCGGATGCGGTGCTTTCCAGTTAATTGTGTCTAGTATTATGTCTATCGCCATTGCGAGACTGTGAAGGATAATATCATTCATTAATCACGGCTCGAATGTCCGCTTTGATTGGCCGTTAATGAACTTACTTATTTCCTGATTTTTGTTTTCTTCACACACTCATAAAGTCATACAGCCATCGAAACGCTTATAATTATTTCGTAATAATTCTATGCGAGGATATTGCATTTAGAAAAATGTCAAATGTTATATCCGAGTTGGAACGTGCGAAACTACAATGCTCATCAGCTCGTTATCCAAATCTAATTAATTCCGGGTTGCATAAAAACGTAATTAACCCATCATGCGGCATTTCAGAATTCAATTAAAATATTTTCAGCTTGCCCTTGATAAAAAAAACGTAGATTTTTCTTAATTTCACTATTTCACTTTTTGTAAAAATATCGAAACCCATAGCGGTGAACGATCGGAGAATTTTACAAGTATACTGTATAGGCCTACTTGTACACTCTAAGAAATTTGAGGTTCATTCGGGGTTCTTCGGAAAAATTCCGCCATTTTTTTCATAAAAATGGCGACCACATTACCATTACTGGCCTTCAAGGAAGGTTCCATAGTTCTAAAGGTTCTTGGAGGAGCCTCTTCAAAAATGTCACACCACGTGAAAGTTGCATTCTAAAATCAGAAACTTTAAGTCTTGCACGCAGTTACTGTTGGCTTGAGGAAATCGGATTTCGAAAATAAAATCAATGTTGAAGTAATTTTTTTTACTTCAGCTTACTTCATTGCAATGTTTTTGTTATGAAAACGAATTGCTTTTCGATTGATTAGATGGACAACTGCTATGGCGTACAGTAAAAACTGAAATGTTTGACACAGTAATTTAACCATTTTAGGTTAGGTCAGGGTAGAACAGGTTAGGTTAGCTCAGATCAAATCATTGTGCCCAATATTTCAAATTTTAATCTATGCCATAGCAGTTGTACATCTAAATAGCACTACATTTTCTGGACGAAAACACATGCAACCACGTACATTTTCATATTTTAATTAATTACCGAAACTTTTCTTACATTTGGATTTTGTTCATAATTTTAACGTTTTAGTTAAAATTACTGGGTTATATCAGATATTATGCTTAATATCACTTCGTTTTCAAAATGAACACATAGGAATCACATACCGTATCTACTTCGCAATGGATGATGCTGATCAGAATTTCGTGAACTAAATTATTCCAAAAAGAATTGCCTTTCAAAATCATCCGTAAAATTAAAGGGTTCAATGTATTGAACTTGTTCAATTTATAAAGAACCTTTAAATGGGTTCAGTGTATTGAACCTTATTTGTGTATTTCGAACCTTTTAGATGGTTCTTTAAAAAGCCTTTTTTGGGGTTCTTCGAAGTACCTAAAAAGGTTCTCCTGGTGTAGCAAGGTAAAGAACCTCAAATGGATTTATTTAGAGTATATATAGAATGGACCTTAAGCTACGCGCATGTGCAAAAGCTAAGCATACTTACATGTATATGTAGTATACACAAGTATTTAAATTGTGCTAAGCTTCTGTTGCCAGTTTTTCTTGGAAACAAACATACTGTATATGCAAGTAAGAATTTATGTAAAATATTCATGTAAACAAATGGCAGCAAATAGCAACAAAAAGTCCCTCTATGTTTCCCCCAGTGTGGACGTGCATAATTACACGTAAGAGGCGTTATTACGTGATTTTTCATAAAATACACGGCCTAAAGAACGAGTGGGCAGATAAGTTTCACCAATGGAATGGATTAAAAATCACGTGGCACCGGCATAATGACGAAATCTGCATAAGATCCATTGTTGGCGGCATCTTTGAAATACCGTATACTCGGTGTCCACAAAGTCTCCGAATATATATATTCAAACCTACTTACAGTGTACATTGTAATTTGTTGATTTTTTCCGGGAACACCCTGCATTTCATGAATTTTTGAATGTGGACACAAAACCTTTCTCCAATTAATCTTCCAGCACGTTCTCCTTATCGAATTTTTCTCATCTGATGTGACCTTCGTGTGAAATTTGGTGTTTGAAATCTCAGCAGATAGGCAAGGAAGGAAGAGAGCACTTTCGCTACTTCCGGAATACATCGTATGCAGATGAAGCATAGTTGATCTAATCGAGGAAATAAATATGAATATCAGACTGATGAAAGTATATTTAAACGTTATATTTTAATTCGGTGCATATTTCGTACTCTTCGATGCGAGTAATTTCTTCATAGGTTGAGTTCGTGCTCTTTCAAGTGTGCAGCGCATACATCAAGGCGCGTGCACTCGAGTTCAATGTTAATTTCGATACCTTGAAAGAAAAGTCACCTTCTTACCTTCCAATGCATGACGGATTGTGCGAAATACATTTAATCGTCATCAACACATCAATTGTTAACAAACAAATATCCCACGGTGCGGAGTTAAACAGGAAGTGACCAGAGACGTAATTTGGATGGCCCCCTTTTTTGATACCCCTCCCATTAATTCGTACCTCTTAACCCTCCGAAACCAGATCCCAATTTGTAGACCTTATGAATTAAGGATGGAAAAAAACTAAGAACTGGCTCATTAGAGGTACACTCGGAATAATGTCGATAATCTATCGTAACATTTGAATAATAAACTGCTTTAGCCGAAATTTACGAGGCAATTATTGTAATTATGTCATTCGTAATGAATGGTAAGAACACGACAGCGGGATTTGACTTCCCTATAAACGAACGAAATTACTTTCTTCAATAACGGATATAGCGAATAAAAGTCAGCATAGCGAAGCGTTGCGCTGTTTGTCACCAGAAATGCGAATTTCTTATTAAAGAGGGTGTCACTAATGGACGAAAGTACATGTAATACAAAGTGAAGAAGATTTCACTTTTCTATAACGTCAATTCCGTAATATTGTGGGCAGGGTCCTCAAAGTCTCAAAACAATTAATATACTTGGGTTTAAACAATCGCATTGATGGAAGACTTTGCGGACATCACTAAACATTTTGAAATGGGCAGTTCCCGATTACCCGCGTTAACGGGTTAACCGGGGTCCTTTTTAAACACAGTCGTTGCTGAAACAAGCTAGTCAAAAACAAAATGTACTGTATCAGAGTACCCCCAGACTTGAAAAACCTGAAAAAGTTAGGGAAGAATGGCTTATTTTGAAAATTTCAGAGAAATTCAACGTTGTCATGTTGCTGCATTCCAAAGTTGTTGCATCTACATCTTTTATCTTAGGGCACATTTTCTGAGTAAAAATTTACTCAATTTTCAACGTTTTTCGAGTACAAATTTGAAAATTTCCACATGTTCTGAGTACAAATTTGCTAAATTTCCCACCTTTTCCGAGGACAAAATTGAAAAATTTCCAACGTTTTCAGAGGACTAATTTTTAAAATTGTCATTAGTAAATTTTGCAAAATGTGTAAACTTTTGACATTGTCATTGATCAGAGAAGTTTCTTTAAAGCCTGGAAAAGTCAGAGAAGTTCAAAATGAAATTTCTGGGGGAACCTTGTGTAATATTTTCGAAAAAAAAAATTACATGCATGTAACTTTCTGAAAATTTCTAATCACGTTTCTCAATGTATTTCTAATCAGGTTCCGATAATGTACCATATTCTTCAGTTTATGTTGCATTTAACCGATGATCCTGGAAATCTCTCGACATTTAAAACGTTATTTCAGCAAATACAAAGTTGGTATTTCCTGGGAAGTTTCGTAAGAGAGGGAGGTGATTGCTGACAGTTATGGTTTTTCAATTAACAATGAGTGGCCTAACCTTAATTGGATTTATGAGTGGTCGAATGGGAGGATTTGCTTTGCCAGTAGCAATTTGAGAGTAAAAGTTACCTTCGAAATTTATGACTTAAAAAGAAACGTTGTGCTCGCCCGAATGAGATTGGCCAGCATGCGGTAAACACATCATAAATTAGCCTTGACCCTCGTAAACATACTGTATATGCATATTTTTTGATGTCAATGGCGAAATTCATTTTCAGCATGCGTCATGACTTGCAATGAAGGGCTGATATTAAAGCCATATCCACATAATGGCCGATTCTGGCTGAAATGGGAGTGCACCCACTGGGTGTTGTGCTGAAAGGCACTTATAAAGTAAGCTCCTGAAGTTCAAAACCAAAATCACAATAGGCTAAAATTCACTTGACACGTGTTTCAACTCTTGTTTGCTTTTGTAGTCGTATCTTGCTCAGCAGAATGCCATAATGTCAAAAAGCAAAAAGTGCTCTCTTGATGAATGATGAGAATTGAAAACCAATGGTCAGCAAAAAGTTGACCATTGGTTTTCTTCTCATGAAAGTTTAAATTTATTTTTCTGCATCAAGTGTTCGGTGAATTGACATAAGAACACACCGTAAACTGATTGCGTTTCGAGAAATTCTTTTTATTCTCAAGAAGGCCGAGAAACGTACCAGCTTAAAACCAACGAGAAAAAACATATAAACATTTCAAGTTACTGACAAGCCTTCCGGGACTCATTATGTTCGTTATAAGTTGGAGGTCGACTGAATTTACTGTATATTTCGAGAAAGTTGTTTTTTTACAAAATGACCGATGATCATAATTGGAACCGAGGAATGTTCATGGAACTTTAATCCATTACGGGTTGTTGGAGGAGCTATCGAACCGAAATATATTGATCGTAAATACACGATTTCCGACTTTTCCGTAATGAATCTCCAATAAGTTTAATGCAAAGCAGATGCGCCCGAGAGGGCATTACGGATTCAGGAAGCAATTATGCAACGGTGACATTGCCAAAATCAGGAAGTGCGAATCTTTGAGTTACCTTTGCGTTTAATTAAGTAAAACTCGTTTCTTCCTTTCCTTATACACAATGCAACGGTTTCGCGGCATCTGGACAAACAAACATGACAGTATTTTGCCAGTCGAAAAAGTGTCCAGTTTCGTGCTCGGCCTTCGCACGGTAGCGTCACGCAACTTTTTGTTGCGAATTTGGCGAAAATTTGGCACGCTCGTCACGTGTGTACCCAGGGAGAGAATTGGCGACGGTGACACTGCATTTCTTCTGCAAATACTAACTGTACAATGAGCGTCACGTGACAGCGAATAAAAGCACGAGTGACGCATTTTCGCATCGTCTTTTGTTGAGACGATGGACTTGTCACGCTGCTAAGTTCGAGATTTGTATAATATGAGATTCCTATAGTTGTAGCCCATCTCACTGGCTGACTATACTCAAAAGTTCACGCGTTTCGCGCACTTGACGCTAGGGGACACTGACAACTTGACGCAAACATCGCTGCATGCCGTTCTCAGCGTGTTCTGATAAACATGAGGAAATAAACGACAAGTTAACTACCATTGATGGTGAAATAACAAATCCCTATTGCAATTCAGCGCCACCTATCAGCGTAAAAATTGACGCTTTTGAACATTATCATGACAGAGTGAAATGTTTCAAAGGCCGGTAGGTGGTGCTGATTGCTGAAATGAAATAATGTATATTCAGTGAGCGAGAATGCTAATCTCCTTATTTAAGAGACTGGACATCCTTGTTCATCAAACATTTGCCTCATGTTTTAATCGTCTTTTGCTCAAATTTGTCAAACGGTCACTTTCCCAACATATAATATGGGTACATGTACTCAGACAGGTACTTTATGAATCTTGCTTTGTCACTTGTGAAGTCACGTGTGCAAAATTGATATATACGCTAATCAAGGTTATCGCTGTTTTTTTTTTAACTAATCAATGCAATTCTTTTGGCCATGCGCTTCTGTATGAGTACCCTTGTTATGTCATTTTCAAGAAAGGACGTCTCCATAAATTGCACCAGCGACATACTTGAATATTACAAATTAGCACGATTTTTACATGATTTTCGCACACATCTCGCGCGTTTTGAACATTCATTTCAAACATCTTCGTTTCTTTGTCTTCACAACCGATCTGGGAAGGTTAAGAAATATTCTTTGCATGTATAATATGCGCGATATTACATGTAAAATGTATTGCAGATTTCTGTAAAAGTATGAAAAACAGCTGTTTTCAAAGCGTAATCTGCCCCATTCTGCCTCACGTGAGAATCAACGATGTTTCCAAGTGCCATTGAACCATTTGGGTAATTCCATGTCTTGTGAGCTACCATCTTAAATGTGCACTTCCGAAAAAATATAATAAAATATAATAAATATAATAAAGTGTTCGTATATTCGTATAATCACGACACAATGTGGTTGCTAACTCCTATAGTTAACATGGTTAGAGCACGCCTGATCGAAGTTGCGGCTATTTGTTCCCAAGAAACGGATCGAGCACAAAAAATGAAAGCAAATGCACCCTCCGATCTAGCGAGATTTCTGAATTATTTCGGAAAATCGTGACTCATTCGGAATTCACGACGGCAAAAGTACGCTTCGTAGAGCTTCTGCCGTGAGTACCAAGGTCACTATTTTTCCAAGAAACATGCAATTTTTACAAATACAAATGGCCGCGACCACGATACCTAATTCTGCTCTTGTATGCACTGTAGACTTAAGATAATCCGTTTTTGGATTAACCGAGTTGCGGATTAACCGGATTGCTTGCCGTTTGTGAACAAGCTAGCCATGGAAACATGTTTAATTGTTTCCATACTGTACACTATTTTTTGATATACATGTACAGTGTATAAAATCATCCTATTGACTATTATACATGTATACATTTCCATGACTATTTCTCCAAAAATAACATTTTTTTTTCAATAAAGTTTTGCAATATACGAGCTCGTGAAAAAATAATTGTTTTCCTAAATTATCCTAGTGACGGCAGTTTATCCAAACGATAACGTTTTTTCTACAGAAATTCAGTTGATTTTTAAATACAGTAAAGTCGTTTAAACTAATCTTTAAGTACCAAATTACAGTAACTACACACGACCAGGATACTTTGTAGAAAAGCGACGTTTCGACACCATGCGTCTTTATTCAAGCCCAACACTGCAATACACCAACAGAAATAGGAATAACATTTCAGGGAAATAGAGGTCCACTACACACGACCAAGATACTTTGTAGAAAAGCGACGTTTCGACGCCATGCGTCTTTATTCAAGCCCAACACTGCAATACACCAACAGAAAT
>JAQGBX010004806.1:0-14699 GCA_034698745.1 Megaphyllum sjaelandicum | reverse complement strand
GATCCGTCATAAGTAGACTCCTGAAACAAAATGTAGTGTCACTACACCAAAGGGGGATCTTCCGTGCCATGACAGTTTGATGACAAGGTCATCATGCAACCTAAATCCGAAATATGCATCGGACGCCACTGATGTCTGACTGGTGTCTGATGCTGTCCCCCAACAGAACAGAAGTTATGAACAGAAGAAGATGGGGCATCACTGCAAGTCATCCAGGGTATAACACCCAAAGCCATGGTTATCATTGCAAAGTTGCAACAACTAAGGACAATGTCATTGTGGGTACCACACAGGAATTTGAATATCAGTAGGAGCCACCTTTTTCAATCACTACATGCATGAATTGGAACGAATGCCCATGTGTTGGCAATGGTCGACTCTGAGTGACTTGCAATTGATGCCCCATTTTCCTCTGCTCATAACTTCTGCTCTGTTGGGAGGATTTGCGTTCTGTTTCTTGTGTTGGTGTAGATATTCAGTGCTGTACACTTTTCCAATTGACACCAGTGGTGTCCGATGCATATTTCGGATTTTTGGTTGCATAATGACCTCAAACTGTCATGGCACGGAAGGCCCCCCTTTGGTGTAGTGACACTTAGACTACATTTTGTTACGGTGTATTCCATTTGTTGCATCTTCAAATGAACACCATGTATATAGATAATGACATGTCAACGATTCATTATGAAGGGTTTCAATAACAAATATGTACATGTAAATCAGAAGCTTCTTCCAATTGGGGATAAGTTCTACATGTAACATAAGTGGGGTTATATTATAATTTACATGAAGTTGCAGAACTTTTGTTTACTTTTGCCCTGCTGCATGACTGTTGTCCAGGATCGTTTATTTATTTCAAAATGATTTTGCAATGAATACAATTTTATGTTAAACTCTGAGAAGTGAGTTTTGTTAAAAATACGCTGAGGTTTAATTTGGAAACTGTTTCAAAAAGCTACTGTTAATATGTTTAATAATAGATGTCATTAAAGAGGGATGTGCAAGCAAAATCAGACGTGTTGCAGAAGTTTTGTACGGAGATTACAGAAAAAGATCAGTCCCACAGAAAATGACCAGTGCCTTTCCAGTGCAGCTCACTGCCACCAAGGATATAAATGTGGCATCTGGCCATACCCCTTGTCACAATGTCCACCTTACCAAGGGACAATCCTTAGACATTCCATGTCCTTATCTTCCATTTTGTACAGTGCATAATGCTTCTTTCGACAATGGACTCCCCAGCAGCTGGGCTTTTTGAAGGCTTTGGCACAGCCATATTCCATGTCCTCATGCTTCTTAAAGTGACCCTATGCTCTCCTCAGTAGTTTATTGGATGCCATCCAGCCTGATGGTTTCATTGTTGGTATCCATATCTGATAATCTTTAGTGTGTTAGCCAGGAAAGTTTTTCATCACAGGGTTTCACAAAGTAGTTCGCCAATGCTTTCCCCAACTCTTCCCTTTTCCCTGGGCTTTCACTCATCTAAGGTGGTTAGGTGTGAACATTTTTTAATGGTATTTATAAATAGTGTACTGTTGTACCCAGATTTAATGTTGTTCACAATTAATTTGTAATCACAATGTTATAGTAAACTCGCTTCCATTTTCAACTAACTTTTTTATTTGTGTATAAACTAGTTTTAATGGAAACAAGTGGAAACAATGAGGTGGATTAGGAAATGGCTAGTCTGAAAGAATTGCATGCAAAAATTATCCTAATATTCGCATGAAACAAATTGTTAACCATGAAAATCACAATCAGATTATGTGCGGATGATTTCTTTATGGCATTCAATGTACTTTGTAGCCAGACTTCATCGCCTCTACAAAATGACAGTAATACCAAAAATCTAATGGGTATTACATGTACGATTGCATCCTCTTGATACCTTGTTACTTATTAATATTTCTGCAGGTGATTTGGAGAACGGCGTTGAACATCTGAGTAATGCCGTAGCAGTTTGTGGCCAGCCTCAGCAATTGCTACAAGTTTTACGGCAAACCCTTCCTCCGCAAGTCTTTCATATGCTGATAGATAGGTTGCCGACTGTTAGTCAGGTATGGCTAAATGCTATGATGTTATATATATTTACAGGGATCCCAAAGGTTTTACATTTCTCTGTTCTTAAGTAGCAGTTACTTTTCCAGTATTGGAAATAATAATTTTTAATTATGTTAATTTTTTTAATTTTTATAACTGAAAACAACCATTCTCTTAAGTTGTTTTCTTATATTTACACTTATATTTGAGAAAATTGACATGACAATTTCAAATTGCTTTTAATCTTAGCTAGTTCAGACCAAAATTCCTGAGTTCCTATTTTATCATTGCTAACTGTAAGTTCGATTTGGTACTGCTTTAAGTTCACCTCAGCTGGGTAGTTATGAACATTTTTTATTCCATGTACATGTACAGGTTATGTGTCATTTTAATTTAAACAACTATACAATGAAATGATTTGTGAGGGGGCAAATTTGACAGATTTTCATGCAAGAAATATTCTAGTTTACTTGGAAAAAGTGCCGCAAACCATGGCATCTCTTAGGGAAAATTCCCTGACGGCTGACATAGCCACATCCCTGGCGTTTGTGTTTAGCCCTCATGTTCAGAAGTAGGCCAACGTTTATAACCCAAAACTAACCCTACTACTTCAGCGAACAAGCCAAATTAAATTAATTGAAAATATTAAAACAATCATCAATATGTTTTTTTTTCCAAATCATATTATTTTGAATAATCGTTTGTTTGTCGATAATTTTAACTTTTCTACAATCCAACATCCAGTAGTACTAATTGTTTGAATTACTTAATTTCTACTGTGCTTGATAATGCCTTAAAATTCAGGTGCATAAACTTGAGCATACTGTATTTAGTTTACCTGCAGATGGCGAGTCCATCAGCTGTATGTGGCAATAATTCCTATAAACTCGTCCATAAACTAGTTGAAATTTTGTATTTTTACTCAAGCCTAATGGCATTCTAAAATAAAGTTTAACAAAAAGAGTGTCTGTTTTGCACGATACAATTTTTAAATTTATTGCTTGTTCTTCATCTTTGGAAGGATGAGTATCATGGACGATTTAAGTCTTGTGGTGTGGAAGTCCATGAGACTTTTTCACAACAATACTGAATCGTTCTCATGAAGGCTTCCATGCATTCTGCTTGCTCCTTTATGCACATTAGCTTTGGCAATTTTTTCCCACACTTTTAACTTATTAAACTCCTGAATCAAATCTGCAGAATACTTACATTTCTTGTGAAATGCAAATTTATTTTTCCTTTTTTTTGAAAAAATAACAGGAAATGTATTTGAGGCCCATTTTGGAAATTCATGCGTCCAGTACTGCTACAGTATTCAAATAGTTAGCTTGGGAAGAGGAGACTACTACTTTTCTCAAGCTCAGCTAATGTTTTGCGGATTACCCTGTTGAAAACTATGGAAATGTTTTTACGCACATTATTTATCGAAAAATGTAGTGGCATGTAAAGTTAGTCTTCAAAGGAAATCAAAAAAACATAAACAAAATTAAATTTTACATGTTTTCACAATTTTGTGTGCTAACTTTTGGGATCCCATTCAAATAATAATTATTAATTTCGAATTTGTTTTGATTTTTAGTAATTACTTATTTCATTTCAGCGAATTATTGTGGAGTCGGCATCTTTGGTTGAAGATGAACTGGAATGAATGTGTATAAATATGTGGTGAGAAAAATGTTCTATTTTTAAAAGCAACTGATCTTTTATACACCACACAGACCACACCTGTATCCTGCATTTCAAACCTCATATAGTGAGAGTTTCGTGATTGCCCGAAATTGCAATGTCCTTTTATGAACTGCAAATATGTATTGCTGTAGAACTGCTAAACAATAAACTACACATGTGCATCTGATGTATACGGGCCTTGTTCATCAGAGATGAAATCACAAATTCTTTGAATTTAACATAGCTCTTTCATTTATACCAGTATACTTCTTTATTTGTAAATAATTTGAAGTATTATTTTCTAAATTTACTATCATATGACCTTGACGTTTGTTATAATTACAACTTTCTCATTGAATGTAACTAGTTATTCACATCTTCAAACATAAATGCTCTTTTTGAAAATTGTTTTGTGTGCAAGATTGTGATGGAAACTTTATCAACAAAAAATTTCACTGAATCTGTTCAGATTTTCCTACGATCACATATTTGAATATTTCAGACGGAAACATGACGGTCAAGAAGGCAATGTTACTATTATGTTAGTGACACTAACTTGCTAATTCCATGCAGATATTATTCTGCATGGAATTACCTGAAATAATAGAATATGGTCTGACTAAGCAGCTGGTCATGATCGATCCCAGCATCAGAATGAAGTTATACAGGGTGAACCATAATTGAGTCACCACCCAATTTTTTTCTTAACCGTTAGAGATGTGAAAATTCTGTTTGTGTCGTAAGAGAGGTAGGTTGTCATGGGTGTTCTATCCATTGATAGTATTAACTTTTACCTAACACCATTTTTTCAACGAAATTGAAAGTGTAATTTTTGAACCGTATTACGAAAACGAAGAGCTTGTCTTGCTTGTATGTATTCAACTGGTTTCGTTTTTATTGGCAATTATTTGAAGTTGTTACAGTGTTTTGAAAATAGGGGCAAACATACAATTGTTCGCTGCGCTGCAGCACAAAGGTGTAGTGCAGTAATGCACCTATATGTACTGCAGTGCACCATTGTGCTGCAGCGCAGCAAACAATTATATGTTTGCCCCTATTTTCAAAACACTGTAACAACTTCAAATAATTTCCAATAAAAACTAAACCAGTTAAATACATACAAGCAAGCTATGCTCTTCGTTTTCCTGATTTGATAATGTGTCCTAGGTGTTTGAAAAAATGGTCTTAGGTTAAAGTTAATACCATCAATGGATAGAGCACCCATGACATCCTATCTAACGACCCAAACAGAATATTCACATCTCCAACGGTTAAGAAAAAAAATTGGGGTGTCACTGACTTCTGGTCCACCCTGTACAAATGCATAAAGAAGAGATGTATGTAGGTATATGGGTGGCTTGGTGGGCGAAAAGTTGTTCCATGAAGCGCTTTTGCTGAAGTGGTATGGGGGCGCTTTCAGCGATACGGACAAGGAGTTGGCATCACTATCGGTAAGTGCAGC
The DNA here is from genome assembly GCA_034698745.1 of Megaphyllum sjaelandicum. Classification (NCBI taxonomy): domain Eukaryota; kingdom Metazoa; phylum Arthropoda; class Diplopoda; order Julida; family Julidae; genus Megaphyllum; species Megaphyllum sjaelandicum. The sequence goes on along the minus strand of JAQGBX010004806.1, from coordinate 9,529 downwards.
CCGGGCAAAGCCGGACCTTCCAGTTAGTGCGAAATAAAGATGAAATAAAGTGTGTACATGGTGAACATAAGGTTAGATGTGGAATTTTCCACTCGTAACGTCATGTCTGCCTTAAAAAACTTCCCAATGTTGTAGCATTCAGAACAACATTTACACAATTGATTGTCGCAATGAATCTTTTTAGAGCAGAATAAACCAAACGGTCACAGTATTCACGGATTTCTTTTTTGAGTTAAGAGTGGTAACCGTGAAAAGAGCCAGCAGGGATCAAGGTTTATTTTCTCCTATTTGAATTTCACAAACTTGGGCCAAGTTTTACGAGTTAACGATTTTTGTTCACCGAGACCATTTGGCCAGAGTGGCCAATAAAGTGCGCCTTAAAAATAAGGTACCTTCGTCCCCAAAGATCAAGCTCCACAGTAAGCGGATTGCAGCAAGGGTATGTGTACAGAGAGGCCTCACTATTGAGAGAACCTTCTATAAAATGGTTTCCCTCCCCACAATAACAGATATCAGAGTGAGAGGCAAAGCGTCACTCTTATCGTGCGAAAGTATGAGGGAGAATTTCGTTATCAGTATTGGCCCCAAAAAAAAAAAAAAAATCCGTCTGCTTGATTTTCATTCTTACAACGGAACGAAGATAACAATCCTCGGTTGGCGAAATTGAAGAGAAAGTGAGAGAAGGGAAAAGAAAAAAGAAAAAAAAAACACTCAGGCTGAGAAAACTGCTGAAATCGGCTAAAAAGGAAGAGGTATGCGTCGTACAACGTGGGCATTTTAAGCGGGTTCCGGTCTAATTTGGTAAAATACAATGTGCTCCCTCGCATTTTTAATGCGAGGGAGCACATCAACTAATCCACTGCGCTGGAGGTCAGTCGATACTAAAATCTCAGCATGATTTTTTCCTTATAGTAAGAGATAAACGGTAACCGTATCTTCAAGATTCATTCCAGAATTGTGAAATAGGAAATGTTTCGTAAACCATTTTAAAATATTGGAACTACTGTAAGTACCGTAAACTGGTGTTTTGTCTACCATGCAGGTGACTTTGGCTGCGTTCACGTTGAGCTTGTTTGCAGTCGCTTAGTGGTATTGCAGACGCTTACCACTTAGCGACACTGGTTTTCAAGCGACTGAAAACAAGCTCAACGAGAACGCAGATTCTGTCCACCAAAAAAAAAAAAAAGAAACATGGTTTAAACGTTCAAATTTTGCCTGATTCCAGTAGATAGTACTATTAGCTGTACTGACAATTGCTTTCTTCAACCTTTTATTAGCTGAAATTATTATTACTATTACTATTACTATTGTTCACTATTGGTTTTGGTTGCCATGTGCTTGAAATAAACTTCTTATTGTGTGTATTTCTTACCACTGCTCTATGAAGCTGGAAAGTTGAACTTTCATTCACATGTTTGTTACATTAATGGTAAAGTGCAAATTAAACAAACTGGTGTGATCTATCAGGTACTTTTGCCGTGACTAGGAAAACATGTAATTTTATAGATGAATGACTTTGTGTCAGTAGAATTGTATTACTTTTCTGAACATTATTAGGGATATGTTTACTTTTCATGATACCAATTTACTGTATAACATTTTAAAATATAAATACAAACACATTTATAAATATTTCTAATAATGTTATGATCATAATTTTTCGATCCCAGAAATAAGTGAAATCAATGTGTATATATGTTTTATATACTCAACTAATTGTTAAATTACCAGTCTATCGATCGTCATATTTCTTGTATTAAACCCTATCAACCATTGAAGTTTAAATATATTTTGACTTATCAATGTTCCCGGGACTTTTATTTTTTTGCTCAAAAATATGTGTAATTTTGCTAAAGTTTTACTGATTTGTAAATAATAGGGCATCATTAACGTACAACAGTTTGTGAAGGCCTTTAAAGTGAATTTTTAGCCATAAGACAAAGTCTGAAAGTCTGTCATTATATTGAAATATTGAATTATTAAAAATTGAAAAAGAACATACAAATTTTTTCATTTAACAGTAAACAATCTGTAAAATATATTAGTACATTTCTCTATTTAAAATTTCATTGAGTTTCAAGAGTTTAATTAAAAAAAATGGGATGAAAAATTAGTCAAAGTCACCTCAGTTTACAGTACATGTAAAGTCGACACCCAACTAACAAACATAATTATGTGTTCCAGAACACGCGTTCGCAACTTGTATGTTGGACATTGTTTTTATTCAAAGAAATTACTACAAAAATGATGATCGCGGTATAGGTCACCGTTTCTGATACTATGTCAAAGAATATTTAGATATTAAACATATCGTTGGTTTGAAGCTGGCAGTTTTTTTTAAACCATTCATACAATCGTTATTCTTATGAAAGTTTATTGCTAAACTTGTAATTTATAATTAAGTTATCCTTACATAATTTTCTGAACATAAGATGGCGAAATCATATTTATTCTCTTGGAACAGTTTGTTTCCATATACACTGTAAATTGCTCCGTATTGTTTCTTGGAATTTCAACCTTAAAACAGCACCCAAATACTCCGTCTAACGCATTGCTAATTCAAGAGTAAAGTTACACAAGAGCCTTGCTCTAATACACTAAAAAATTTGAGGTTCTGAATGAACCTTAAATTTCGGAAAGAACTTTTTTTTCCATAAAGATGCTTCGAAGCACTTCAACTGTAAATGGCGACCATATCCCCATTACTGGCCTTCAAGGAAGGTTCCATAGTTCTACAGGTTCTTGAAGGAACCTCTTCAGAAATGTCACACCATATAAAAGCTGTATGCTAAAACCAGAAACGTTCAGTGTTGCTCGCAATTTCATTTTATGATTATAACTGTTGGAATATTTCAGTTCACTCCATTGCAATGTTTTCGTTGTGAAAACGAATTTCTCTATGCATAGTAGAATAGCTGCAGAAGTGTAGTTTTGTTTAAATGTACAACTGCTATGGTGTACAATAAAAACTGAATTGTTTGGCACAGTAATTTGAGCGTTTTAGGTTAAGTTAGGTTAGGTTAGATCAAATAATTGTGCCCAATAATTCAATTTTTGCAACTACGTAAAATTGTACATAGTCAGATTTCAATTAATTACAGAGACTTTTCTTATACTTGTATGCTTTTTCCCTCAAAATTTAAACGTTAATTTCAATTCAAATAACATACAGCTATTCAGCTTAACATCACTTCGTTTTCACCATGAAAACATAGCAATCACATGCAATAGCTATTTCAAAATGGATGGTACTGGTTAGGATTTCGTGAACTGAAATATTCCAAAAAGTATTGAACCTTTTCAGTTTACGAGTATAAAGAATATTTTTCCTTTACAAAGAAACTTTAAAAGGGCTCAGTGTATTGAATCCTTTTGGGTATTTGAAACCTTTTAGAAGGTTCTTGAAAAATATTTTTTTCGGGGTACTTCGAAGTAACCAAAAATGTTCTCCTGGAGTAGCGAGGGATGAACCTCAAAAGGTTCTATTTGGTATATTTTTTTAGAGTGTATAAGGTCCAAATGGTCGTAAATACCGATATCGATTATGATTGTTTAAAAATCGCAGTTTTTTTAGAAGCATGTTTCGAAAGATGAATTTATGAAAATGTTTGTTGCTTTCTACTTCAAAAGAATATATCGCATAGGCTGTACAAGTTGCATTGGAACGACAGGGTAAATACACTTGCACATGTGTACTTATTTTTCAAAACATCAAGTTTGCTTTCGGAAAGCTACATATTTTTTTAGAGTATGCGGGGTTTCTCTTCTTTTCAAATAAGGTTTTTTCGAATTTCTTTGGAATTGCCATAACTATTTGCTTTGCGCCAACACTTTTTTAAGCATTTCATTTTTTCCAAATAAATAACGTGTTGTTTGATGAAGAATTCAACTCGATAAACGCTGTTTTTATGCGTCGCAATATCATACAAATGTTTAGACTTGAACCACTCGATGTTCTGTCACGACACATTGACAAAGTTGCATCTCCAGGAAAACAAACAATCTTTGCACTCACTTTAAGAAAGGATTACATTCAGAAATCTTTCTCAAATTCAATTTCTGGCCGGTGATAACTCGACCACGGTCAGTCCAAGAGTCCTCGACACCACCCCCTTCTGGCGATCTCGGGTCATTGATTTTGTGGCTTTGTCTGGTAACAAGTGTCATCGTGATTTGACTGCAATACAGCACGTGGCGGCATCAATTTGATTTTTTTTTCAATAAAACGTTGATTTTGCTTTTTCCTCCGCCTATGTTCCGAGACATCCAATTTTCTGGCATTCAATTCGCTAAATTCCTTTTTCGTTCATTTATTTAACTTTTTCAATGCTTCTGTCACGACGACCGATTCAATGGCTGACATTGCTCAACAATGGCAACGCTTTCAATTTGAAGAAATAAAAAAAAGGAGAAATATTTTAAATTCTTGGAATTTTTATATCAAGATCTCGCTCCGACAATGTGCTCCTTTTCAAAATGGTGGCAAAGATCTTCTGGCATTTAAGGGGTGGGGGTGGGTGGAGATGGGCTGCAGTCGAACCTCCCAAAAGTGGGCACGACGCGTCGACTTGAAAAATGACATCAAATTATAGATGCCGTCTCCATTTGGGGCCAGAAATCTGAGAAAATGACCAATAAGTGTACGGTGATGGGAGCGGGAGAGCCATGGCTAATTATTATAATTTGGAAGACTAAAGTTGAACGAGCTATCCAAGTGTCACTTTTATAAATGACCGCTAGGGATTTACAGTTTGTGAAGGTCATCGTCAAACAGTAAGAGTATGAACACGGGAATTGGATATCGTTATTCAGGTTGGAGTTTTCACCTATCAGAAACGCATGTTGGATACTGTGAAGTCATTTTTGGGTGGCAACATTTTTAGTCAGACGTCGTCTGCTACATCGTCGAATTTGACTATATTTTCTAGCTTTTTTTTTGACATATTTCAGTATTTTTGAATTACTGGAGTCATATCGTAACATCATTTTATATCATGCGACCAAGTACAGGCCTCATATTTCGGAAATACTTTAAAAGGTCGTCCTTTCAATAACATTAAAACAGAATATAAAATCCAGTGTTTATTATTCATCACATAATTGTACATATTTCATTTATTTTTATATACATGAAATATGTACAAAACATTGAAAATATAGTCAATTTCGACGATTATATCTGAAAACAATGACGTTGCAGACGACGTTTGACTTAAAAATGTTGGCAACCAAAAATGTCTTCACAATCCATAATGCGATACAGTATCTTGGGAATAGGGCTTCAGTCCAAACACGGAATTAATTTATCTATTTACATTGTATGTTACAGACAGTATACAAATTGCCTGAAGGTATTACAACGTTAGTAATACTTGTTGTGCACGAACAAAGTTTGTGTACACTGAATCACGTGGAACCGATGAGAAATTTCCTATATACGCTTGAACATGTTTGGATTGTGGACAATTTCGGTTTTGGAATTTCGGATTAGGGATAATCAACCAGCATATGGTAAGGGCATAATCCTCATGTTCAAATTAAGCCGTATAAGGGGGTGTTGGGAAGGTTACCCGCAACTCAATTGAAGTTGGGGACATTCATGCTGTGCCATCTATGGCGAAAAAACGACAACTCTGAACGGAATATTGCCAAATCATGGTGCTTTCATCCACTCCATGGTTAAGTGAAATCGAGGTAACGGACAATGTCACGAGTAACAGTTATAGAGTAACAAACCGAACACCCCCGAAAGAGTTGCCTATAAAGCACCCCCAGGGGCTATGGGTGCCCAAACATGGAGGCTCAGCCGCAACGAGGGTATTTCTCCCTTTGCAGGCGTTATTCGTTGTTGTCTCATGGCTGTCACTAGCAGGAGGCGCACACACGTACATCATTTGTCATCTTTTGCGGCCTTCCTTAAATCGATTTTTGGGACACTCTTTTGTAACACTCCATTTCATACACTTTTTGAATTTTGCTGCTTCTAACTGCCGAGCATTAGCATTGCAAGCAAGAGGCAGAAGGGGGAGGGAAAGGAAACGCTTTGTTGCAGCTACTGGCGTCAGATGGCGCTATAGGTATTCTTTCGTTGCTATCTGAACAAGACATTATCAAATTTACTTAAATGCAATTTGGCGTATCACCCCCAAGGTTTCACAATCCCTTATTGCGCGATTACTATGCACTATTTCCTATTTGTATAAAGTGGCCATTTTTGACTTACGTACAGTATATTCAAGGGTGCGAGCACAAAGAATGCTTAGTGCAGGCGCTTACCACTCGATGTACACTAGCGCCACCAAACGGGATAAGAATGCGGCATGCCTTTTAACTGAGGGCGCACACAAAGAAAGCTTAGCCGAGAAAGGCTGAGCTTACAAGAATGTTTTTAACATTCGTTTTTGAAAATCAGAAAGCAGATTTGTAAGACACAGAGTGACATACAGATCACTATTGGTCAAAAGTGTAGTCATCGATTGTATGCCACCTACAGTATGTACCGTAAAAACGTGTCCTGCACTCATCATGAGATGCTAATGCGCATGTTCTTGGGTTTATGCGGAATGTTTAACCTAGCACAAAGCATGCAGTGGCGCCACCAAGCACACTGACCATCACGCTGATATCAGCATTCATTGTGCGCCCCAAAGCTAGAAACAAGAAGTTGAAAACAAGCACGAAAGAAGCTGGAATAATTTGCACGTCGAAAGTACGCATTCTTTGGGCTCGCAACCTTTAATACTCTGAAAAAACACAAATTAAAAGAAGCAGAATGAGATGATCCCTCACGATTATCCGAATGATTCATAAAATAATCGATCCATGATTTATTTAGAAACGTGCTGAAATTGCGGAAATAGACAATCACCCGACATAGAAAAAAAAATAAAAAAAATTGAATCGTTCTAAATCTTTAGGTTTTAACTTACATAAAATACTACGATAGAATCAATTCACAGGAGCAGCATGATATAATCATCCATCATGATTATCCGGGTCATTCAGCAAATAATCCATCGACAATAATTTTGCCTTAGAAACATATTGAGTTGTGAAGATAGGCAATCACAGATTGCTTCAGGTCACTGCGGGACAGCCCAACTTTGTTTCATAGGGGGCAATACTTGGATACATATGTACAACTTGTAGGTTAAGATGTATGAACGGTTTTGGAAAATGGTATGACAAAATGCGAGTTTTAGGTCATATCCTGCATATGATAAACTTTTGGACAACTTTATACGCAAAGCATACTATTATTCAAAGCTATTCTGTCTAGATAAGTATTTTTGGATGCCTTTGCACTCATTTCACAAAATTTTAGGTTACATTGGTAGGCCTACGTGTTGAATATTTATTATTGGATGAATATGCAAGTCTTGAATAGTCTTTTGGATTTTTTATCAAAACCGAATAGTGGCAAGTATTGCCTTCAGGTTAAACCTTCAGATGTCCAATTAATTAAAAAATTTTAGAAAAAAAAATTAAATATAATATAGCGTCATTTTTAACTGTATTTCGTTTTCAACGATATAGCTTAGAAAAAGTCAAAATATGATAAATGGACTTCGAAATGATCCTAGAAACGAAATTTAGAGAATTTCTTCGCTAAAATACGCCTTGGTAATTTGGATTATGCGTATACGAAACTACGTTGGCGTTTTATTCACTGCTCTAGCTGCCATCTGCGAAAAATGCTAAGAATTGGGAATAATAAAGCAGATTGGGTTAAAAGTGAGGCTGAAATGCCATTTGTCAAACTAGAAGAAACGCTTCCAGCTTACGACTTTTTTTTCCAGTTTTATTTAAAATTGACAACCTTTTTTTTTGAATTAATGATGAGGTTGATGTATGAATGGAATAGAAATGATGCAGTTTTAGAAGAATCGGAATCATTCATTGCTGCACTATCTTTATGGAGACGTGACATTTCCATGCGACCACTTTTAACCGTGATATAGTACTCTTGCTTTGAAGGAAGGAAAAACTCGAGCATCTATCTTCAAAGTTGATCTAATTTATAATATAAGAGAATTAAGGAATCAAGAAGAAAATACGGGGACGGGAGCAGTCCTAGATCACGATTACACCGGTCATGACGTCAAACCGAAAACTGCACTTCTTACCAGAAAGTTAATTGAAATTCAAGTTCCATACGTCGGTCAACTGAAGATGGCCAATGAATTTGCTGGAGGAAGACAAACAATGAAGGACGTATATAACCGCTTATCTCTTTGTTTTTTTCAAAATAGGATTATTTTCATTGATGACTCGTAAAAACGAGTTGTGTTTTATTTTGGAAAACTTTTACGATTCAGACACAGTTGTTGATGACCGCAAAATGAATTTTGTTTTTCCGGAATTCAATTTCTGTGATGATTTTTAATATAATATGTACAGATTCGCAAAGTGAATTTTGTTTTTAAGGAATTTAACAGTGGTGATTTTTAATATAATATGTACAGATTTATTTAATTATGGTAAATGTCGAGATACACCCCATGAATATACATGTGTAACTTCCAGATCTATAAAAGGGAGCATCTCATGCTAATTAGTACTAGAATCATACCAAAATGGGGGAAAAAAGATCTCAAAGCTATAATCCTTTCTGAAACCTAAAATTTGTTTCACAAAGCCTTGTAAACAGACTACGACAAATGGCAAACAAAAAACCACAAACGACCAACGGTTTGTCAATTGGTTTGTGACAAATGTTACGAACAATTTCGGACAAACGAACAAACCAAAAAATGACCTGGAACAAACCGTTTGTCCTTTCAGGCGAGTGTCGGTAACATCAAAGGAACAAAAATGGTTGGTTTACCGTCACAACTAAGTCACATTTCAGCATAAAATTTCCACAACAGAAGCAGTCCGCACGTGGAATAACGTTCCACGAGTATACGATTAAGCAGACGATTGCCTGAAAATCGTCTGCTTAGCAGATACGTTTGTTGAAAATGATCGGCCATAGTATGTACACTCCGTTTGCTGAAACTAAATCTGAACAAACGATTTTTGGATAAAACAGATTTTGGGCAAACCGTTTGTTGTTTGTAATTCTTTGTTTGCTGTTTGTCGTGCTTAAGATTGTTCTTTCCTGGTATGGGCATGTCCAGAGCATGTCTTTACATGTCTTACTCGATATTTGGTTAGGAATAATCCATCCACAAGGTCTAAAACGTTGGAGATATGGCTCGATTTACAGTTTCAATAGCCAAATATTGGAAAGGAATTTGCGTTTGCCGTTTTGGATAAACAGACAACGAGCAACCATCATAAAGTTTGATTCAACATATGCCTTATCCTAACCAACATCGTAAATTGCGCCTTATAAACCGAACCCCCAAGACGCCAATATGTCTTACTGCTGACTTATCCGCTTTCTGCTGGCGAATATAACGAAATTAAGATGCCAAAATTGTGCGTTCAATCAAAGATTTTCGGGACATTCAATTCAATTCAATTCAACTCAGTACCCTACAGTCAGCAACTAAATGCCATATGGTAGGGGGGTCAAGCCCAT
>JAQGBX010004805.1:0-14699 GCA_034698745.1 Megaphyllum sjaelandicum | reverse complement strand
AAAGACGCATGGCGTCGAAACGTTGCACACAAATTTAACTTGTGTTTTCTGGTCGTGTGTTGGCTCTTATTCTTGATATTTCCCTTTGTTGTTTGTGCCAGATATCGTACAGGTGGCAGCACCATAAGCGTCATGTTACGATGACATTTACTGAGCATACGAGGGAGTGACAGAAGTCATCCAATCGACACTAAATGTCTGGATACTGGTATTTTTGTAATTAACGTACGTTGAAAGAGCCGTCACAATATTAAGTAATGTTGGATGTTGATTCTACATGTATATTAGTTACACAGTGCAGTAACACAGTCTGTTCTGGTTCGATTTCGGATTTGCAATTTCCGTAATTCATTATGACGCCTTAGCTCATTATTTGTCCCTTTGGAATCCAGTTTGATGCTCCCTTTGTTGATTCTATCATAGCTTCATTGTTGTCTATGTCTCCTATTCCTTGCCATTGAGATATCGTGTTAACCAGAACAATGTTAGATCGATGGCAAATAGCATGCAAAGTTTATTGGAGATGCCTTTCTCGTTGTTTGTTCGATATTAAGTTACTTGAGCAAAGTTTGGCTGAAAGACCACGCACCATTCGTTGTCAATCGTGAATAGCCTGCAAAAGTAATGAAGATTACAGAAAGTTGGTATGGTGAACAATGCATGAGCAAACCATGCCGAGTTTAAATTGGTTAAGCACTTCATTGAAAACTGATAAGGTAAAGAACTTACCAAGCTGATCGACGAAGACTACAATTTAATGCCTTAGTAGCAGTTTGGTGAAACACAATACTGCAAACAATAACTGAGCAGGTGTATTGCAACCCTCCTTAAATGATTTATTATAAACGGGCTTACGTGTATTGAGATTCAATCAAACCTTGCAACATTTAAATGGCCCCCACAAGTATTTGCAGCGTGGGGTCCATATAGTTTTGCTTTTTTAATAAACAGAAAGATTATTTTTGCGTCAATATTTACCTAGAACTTAGCTAGGAAATACTGGCCTGGGGGCCCGCTTCAGGATGTGGGTACCATGCCTGTTTTCACTATGATAACGGATTACATCATCGCATCAGTATCGCTTCGTTTATCCAACTTCATGATATCATTTGCATACAAAAGATACTTGTTGTTTACTATTTCAATACTTATGTTATGAATTATTGTTTTAACGAAGTCATCTTTTTATTTTGCAGGTAAGATAACTTAGAAGCATATGCTTCCTATATAATATTCCCATAAAAGTCCCTATATGCAAATCGAGTAACTTGCATGGAGAGAGAGGGTTCAGAAGTTTTTGACCGACCAACTGAAGCGGAGACGTACAAGAAAATGCAGACGATCCAGACAAGGTGTTGTGGAGAGAGAGTATGCCTTCATTCAATAACGGTATGTTTTGCATTTAAATAGTTTGCATCATTGCAGTCTGATACGATGTACCTGTATTAATCAGTAATTTAAAATAGACGCATTGGACGTTCCTGCGGCACGTTTTTGACAAGAGATGTTCAGGTCTTGTCCCCAGGAAGAACTCGCTGGAAACTACTCGGTTTGTTGTTAACCTTAAGATCCGCTGGTGCGTGTCGTTTGTTAAACCACTGTATTTTTCCAGGGATGCCATTATTTCAATTTCATTAGTGGCTAATGTTAATGCTACGTTAGTACTTTATCGCCGAGGATCTACGTAAACGACTCAGTTTGTCCGCCTGGGGTCTTGCCTGAGATAATCGGATGTTTATGGGACATTTTAGTGCACTGCAGCTCATTTTGCGATGTTGTTTCGCGATTACAACTGGCTTAATATCCGAATCTCGCAGAAAGGGTTTGCAGGACCGGTGTATCTTTCGTAGCGGAAATGCTCGTTTCTTATCTGGTTGCATCCACCGACGGATGCTTCCATTCCATCACAATGCTATCGTTTTTAAAATACTCTTGCCTGGTAATCTCCGTTGCGTGATTTGTTTAAATTATATTAGCCCAAACTTATATTCTGCAGTCTGCACCCGCTTTATTTTACAGAGTGACGCCTATAGTTGAAACGAACAACATTGGTTTTATCGCGTCTTTATTCGTAGTATTAAATGAAAAAAATTATAACCTAAATCTACAGGTGGAGCCACATCGAAGCAAACAGCAAACAAAAAACCACAAACATACGGAGCCCTGCAACGGAAATTTTCTTTTTTGCATGTCACCGCCTCTAGGGCAAACACCAAAATGTTTGCTGAAAACAATTTTTTTTCGTCACAATGATTTGTGTTTGCTAGAAATTTCGGCGCAAACATAAACACTGTTAGGAAGTAACCTATACATACGGGGGCACTATGCGTCAAATGACGTACAAAAAACAAAAAATAGTTAATAATCTTCCGCTACGGGGCTCCGTATGTTTGCTTCGGTGTGGCCCCACCTTATGATAGTTTTCAAGTTAGCCACTAACTTTGAAAACGAACCGACATGTACATGTACTATGATTGTTTCAATTTTTTTTAAATTCTAAAAAATTGTTGGATAGTACGTGGATCGGTATAACACTTCGATGAATTATTTATTTCCTATTTCCTATTTTCTCTAACCCTTGAGAACACGTTCAGAAATGCGCGTTCTACGCCTATCAATCTGTCATAGCAACTATAGCTACTCGCCCGTGTATTTACATGTACCAGCATTTGCAAATTGGTGGGACTTATTTTGAGTCAATTTTAGTAGCAACCTGATTTCTTTTTATCAGAAACCGAGACAAATATTTGGCGATCCATTAAACTTTCGAAACCCACCTATAGGTGAACAAACGTTGAAAATGTTTGCCCTATTTTTTTGTCCTAGGTGTCACCAGGTAAATTGTGGGCAAAGAGTTGATGTCGCCGAGTCCTCATTGCTGGTAATGAGACTGACGTGATGTCGAGCAGTAAAATGTGCGCGGGAGGCGATTCCACCCAGTTTTCCAATGTGTGACTAACCGTCGACGAAACAAAGGTGGGGAGGTGCAGCGTGGGCCGCTAAACGTGCGCTTTAGCCATATATGGTCGGGCCTATATTTGAGGTAAATTGGTCGAACCAATCACCGCGCATCCTATCGTAACGTACGTCCATTTAATGAGATCTATTTTGTGGGCTGCGTTCACGACCTACATCAACACCGGCTCTAGGAAATGTTGTTTCACATTCCCCCCGAACTGGCCAATTTAACACGATTCCTGAAAGAGCCGGTCAGTGGTGGTGCAGGCCGTTGTCTAGGACGACTGGCCACGCGCCATCTAGCGACCGTTCGAGGAAAGTGTGAACGGGTTCAGAGTGGGGCAAATTTAATTACGAATGACATTCTTTCCAGATATCTTATTACTGTTGGCTTCATCTGAAAATTGCAGGCTTTTGACCCCTGCGAGTCTTAATAACTTAAATTCAGCATGGAAAGGATTAAACTTTCGAAGGAAATCGGTAGAGTGCTCTAAGCGCAGGTTTTTACTCTGAAACCGTTCGACCACTCCTTCATGTGTACTTGCTCCAAGTCGGTGCACCCTACCTGGTCGTTCGACCGACCAAGATCTGTGCTTTGAGAGCGCTCTTTCTTACTCCGACTCTGGAGGTAGTGCAGCCGGAGCAACCGCCAAGAGCACCGATGACGTCATGAGGATACTCCATATAGAAAAGACAACCCAGTCTGGCTACCCTGGCTGGGAGCTGCTCTGCTCTGGAGCTGCTCTAGAGCAAGGCGATCGAATCCGCTATTAGTTGTTGTTTTTTATTGACGAAAAGAAACAATGATGATTACTTCAAACACATTTAATTTAGATTGCCCGTGTTGTTCAATTTCTATCCAAAGTTTCGGCCAGAAAATCTTTGAGAAGATATTTTTTTTTTGTCAGTTATTTAAAATGTTGTGGTTGTTATACAAATTGGAAGCTTTAGTTGCCGTGAAATTGACGTCAATTTCAATTTCAGTTCATAATAACTTGCAGCTAAGGAGAACAGTTGAATGCTTGCCAGCTGCAGTTTATTGTCCGTTAAACATCGCAAAATGTCATTGGTGCATTAGAAATTTAGAATAAAGGTCGACCTCGATTCAGTCGTTTGGTTTACCGTTTTCTGCTAAAACTAAGAATTCGATTCATGCGTTAACACATGTTTAAGTTTAAATTTCGTTTCGAAAATCCGAGTCTTCACTTAAGAGGCAACTCGAGTTTTCAAACTGAAAATACAGTAAAATTCGGTCATGAGGGAAACGAGACAAATTTGAAGAAAGTAGATCTAAGTATTGTCTTCAGCGATTTTACTTCTCTTCATGGATTCATGCCTTGTTTATATTTTTAATGAAACATGGCAGGTCTTCCATGCCTTCAACGTGCACCCGTTCAAGATGCGGGTGATTAATTTTCGGATGTTCAATCAAGCCCATGCCTGATTACGCATATTAATGCAAAACTGTTGGTTTTTTTTTCCTCCTCACGTTTTCCTGATTAATTGGGCCGTAACGCTTATTTATAGGGCGATGTTTCAATCGGATAACGGCGTAATTATTTTCTCCTCATTACTTTCTAATGCCGGCCTATCCATTAATTATCGTTTTCTTGGAGATTGATCGTTCGAGGTACTGTTTGCATAAACGAGAGAAATCGTCTCCCTCCGAACCGCGAGGGAATCTATACTCTGACCGTTGCTAAACTGATTTTGGGGACATTATTGATCCTCGCTGAGGAAGCGGTTGCGAATATGCTGTTGCTGGTGAACCGCTGTCGCGTTCTCCAGGTACGTAATTGGACGGAAAGTTTACCGTTGTTGGATCCGATTTTTAAGGGTGCGTGGCGTGCGCCCATCAGCCACTTTTGCGATCAGTTTTTAAATTGTTGTTTTCATGGCTAGGTGCTTGCTCGATATTAGTAGTGGACTAGTTTCAGTCATTGACAACCGTGCAATGTGGCGTCTCACGAATTCAGTCGAGACACAAAATGGCGGCCTGCTCAGCGACTTTAATTGATCGGCATGTCGCACCCACGCGATCGCTACAAAAGTGACACGATTCAAGTTTTTTTATATTGAGATAAATCTCGTTTTAATGCTCGGTGAAATGAAGTGACCTCATATGCCAAGTTTCTCCAAGATTTTCTGCAATCTATGGAGTGTGCTATAGCCATGAAAGTATACCTGTGAAGGTTTCTCCGGGTAATAAAAATAATAGTAATGAAATAATTACAATATACTCCCCTGATCGATGGAAGTATCCTAGGGTAAGATGTGTCATCTTGTATGAACATCGAACACATTTTTCCCGACTTAATACCGTCTTATACCAGAAATTGAAGAGTTTTTAGTTATTTCACTTCCGAAGCGGGGATGCGATGCAGCCCAAAATATATATATATATATATCTTTTATATACATTCTTTTATGATGAATGGATAATATATATATATTATCCATTCATCATAAAAGAATTGATTATATCAAGTACAGTACATCTATTCTGGAATTGGTCTGAACACTTCGAGTAGAAGATTGCTGATGCAAAGGGAAGGCTTTGAAAACTCGATGGGAATTCTGCGGATAACCAGAGGCTTTAGTTCCCATAGGAAAATCCAAAAGTTGGATCGCGGCCTACGTTGGACAATGCAATCTGATGAAATGTATGCAGCGCGGCGTATCTTTTGCGCTGATGCATCGCATTTTGAGTCGTGATGAAATGCATGTATCAATGCAAACCCAGCTTGACCAAAACAGGATGGTGGTTGCCGCTCTTTCAAGATGGGGCGTTTAATCAGCCTAAATCGAGTTAAATTCCTGCGCGGCACGTTTGTCGCTTTTCTGCGGTTCTGTCAAAGTCCTCGTTGTGCCGCATCGAAAATAGGTTGACGCGCGATCCCTGTTGGATTCACCGGGAAAGGCAATAAGCCAGTGCATTAAGTTTAATTTGAGGCTAGTTTATTTAATTTGTAGCACGAATTGCAACGGCAACTGGTCTTCTTCAGCGACTTTTCCTCCCGAGGAGTGGCACGTTGCTCGGGAACATCCTGCATGGTGAGCTGCATGAAATCACGACAGAGAAAGCGTTATTTCTACGTTGTTTCCTGAAATGTAATTTTCTGCAAACGGTGATTAAGGCATGTATTCTTATGAACTGGGAAATGTAAATGTTAAGCTGTGCGACGTTTTACCCTTGGGAAAGTGTGCTGACTTCTTCCTATCCCATCTGCATGGTTTCCAAGTTAAATTAATTTTTTTTCTCATCCGTTAAATCACCTTTTCTGTTCCATAATGGACTCGGAAGCTGCTTTAAGTTGGCAATGAAATGCCTAAATACATGTAAGATGAAAGACGTTTACAGCAGGCCAGATCGTACGTGTCAGCGTGGTCACGGAATTATCTGTCATAAGGAAAAACTTTTTGGATTTTAAAAGTTTTGAAACAGGTCAATCCGCAATTTAAGAATATACGTTCATCATGCTTCAGATTGTGTTCGAAGATGTGTCATAAACTGCCTGCATTTCAGTGATTTAAATTAATTCCTATACTCGTAATTAATCATCTTCTTAAATTGAATTTCGTTTCACGTTTTGTGATCAATTCATATGTATGTAATACGGAAAGAAATGTTCTTTATAGTTTAGGGTGTTATTGTACGAAATTTATGTAGAAGTGGGTCACATCGATAAGACACAACATATAGTAAATGTTGTTTCAGACATAAATATGCGAAATTCTTTCAAATCCCTACAAAATGTACCCGTGATACCTGTCATGCAGTTTTTAAAATTGAGGGCATTGTAAGTTCAAGTTAACAATATGCGAACCTTTCTGGAAACATTATTAATAACGTTTTAGTTATGGAGCTGGAATGCAGCAAAAGAAAAACAACAGGCCGTAATATGAGATACCTGTAATGGTGTTTCAATGGTTGTTATCCTTGCCAAACACCGAAGTTCTCGCCATACAAAACTTTCTAACAATTGGCTTTCTGGTATTTGTTCAGCGCTCTCCACATTGTTACTAATTCGGGCAACAATGCTTTCTGAAATTTTTTGGTCCTTGAGGATTTCTGCAGCTCTTTGTTCAACATGTCTCAGAGTCTTCCTATAGGAACTTGTGATGAATGATGTTTTTTGCCAGCACCTACGGATAACTCTGCTTTTTTTCTTTTTGGTCAGAAAACGCTTTTCAGCTTCTCCTAATGCACCATTTCTCTTTTTCATTTTTCTCGCTATAGGGTCGTGGTATTTTTAGGTCCACCGTGTTACCACTGCTTCCACCTCATAAATAAGCCTCCGCTGCTAAGCTCACCGTTGAGATTTGCTTTTATTTCTGGCTGTAAACCTCGTAATATGTGGGTCTGGGATAAGGCGCTATTTTGGTAGCCAATATGACGAGGAAATTCATCATAAAGCCGCTATCCTGGCCCGCGTCATAGTGCATATTACTCTTAAGGTAATAAGATTTATACAATTTGCTCGCTCTCGGAAAGTAATATCTACACGGTTGGATAATGACTTGTTGATCTCGCACGCAACTCTGTCAACGTAATTAAGCTTCAGTCTGTTTTTGAGGTTGGGTCTCTCTATTGAAGGTGCATCAAGGTTTGCCGCACGTTCGCGTGGTTTTTTTTTTGTGCAGTTTTGTAAGATTACGAAACGCGTATTTGGGTATCTCTGGCAGAAGCCTGAATTAGCTGGCAAATGCCGCAGGATGGGCCGAGCCTCGTATAATGTCCAAAACGTGAAGAGAATTCTTAGATTGATTATGCGGGAAAAAGGCATTGAAGCCACCGTTCCTCCGCCAAGAAGGCCTACTGTTTGTCGCAGTTCTGAATTACCGGTAAATGAAATTTTGATGTTGGATGATTTAATGCTTTCCGCGAGTGCGGCAAAATGACGCAGTCACTCTAGGTTTTTGAGATGAAACTGAGGTTTCTTCGCTCGATAAGTCCCGAACTTTTCTGTTATTCAGCCATGCATTTCGATTCAAAAATTCAGGCCTTTTTCTACTTTTAAGGGTAACGATCGAGTGTAATTTCAGCATTTGGAATTGAATTGAAATTTGAGTACGAAGGCGTGTTTCTTCCAGAAATTGCTCGGAAAAATTCATAAAAATCGCAAAGCTGCTTTATAAAACCTTGAACGATGGAAAAAATACAATGGAATTGAAATAGTTGTAATTTACATTTGTCATTCAGCAGCTTGTCACAACTGGAATAAGAATTTGGTTTTGACAACAACAAAAATGAATAAAGATACAGAGCGGATCTTGCGAAGAAACTTTAAATTTTCTCAAACTGACGTCATTCCAAGAAACAATAAACACAGGGTACATGCATTTCAACCTGGGGAACTATGAAAGCAATGTTGAAATTTAACATTGTAAGCCGTGAAAACATATTTTGAGTTTTTGTTTGGAAAGTCAAATTTCTGTTTTTAAGGAAAACCTACATTTAAAATTGTACGATATTATTGCTAAGTTTCATTTAACGGTAACGATTCATTGCAAGTAATAGTCTGGTAGCCTTGTTGGTGTAAATTGCAGGCTGTTTACCCTTAGCTCATGACGTCATTGGCCGTGCCATACCTCTGTTCAGGAAGTTCCAAAGGTTGAAACTGTTTTTGTCGCATTCGGAAATTCCTCGTAATTTGTTTTCATTCTCGAAGGATAAAATACGGGTAGTTTGGCACCGAGCCTGGCAGGCTATGGTTCATAAAGTGGCTCCCAAAACCAAGGATGCGTTTTAATGGTTTATTTTGGATTCTTTCTCCTTCGGATGTGGTTAGCACTGCCAATGTGCATTAGGATGATTTCTCCAGGCTAGACTTTGGCTAACGTAATGTTTCGTGGCCTGACACGCATTTTCTGATCAATCTTTCATTGGCCGCTACATCTAATCGCTTTCCAGTTTCATTCCAGCAAGTGTTCTGGGGAGGGGTTCTTGTCCTCAACGGATGTTTCTCGTCCACGCTTTTAACAACTTCCTATATCCAGCTTGGAAATTGCCCGTCCTCCAATTTGATGGATTCTTCTCGTTTATCCCATTAACCTTCCGGGATGCTAGCATCCCACGAAACGAGACACTGAAGATAAGTCGGCTCGTAAGTAAAACGGGACTTTCCATCTTAAATTGCTGCTCGTGTTTTCCTATTGGTCTAGGCCAGATAAGGCAGTTACTCATCTCGCGGAGCCGAAAGAGGCCGTGAGTCACTCGCATCGGGTGGAAATGCCAGCAGTTTGGTAAGGAGAAAGCAGTTTTTATAGCTGCCTCATCGTATCCATCCTCCTCAGATAATATACAGAGGCAATCCATTTAACAGACTTCATATTCCTCGCCAGCAGATTTATGGTTGCTCGGCACTTACCATTTGCCCCTTAGCTCTTGTCTTAGTTGCGGAGGGACGAAGGAGCTAGATGCTAGATCTGGCGTGGCGAAGATGCTGCGGGAAGGGAGTTTCCATGACAACGATGGATAGTCGAGGATGTTTTCCGAGCCATCGGTTCTTATTGATATTTCAGTGTCATCCTGATCGTCCCCCGCAAGCCCTTTGTGGAAAGGGGGATGGGGACTCCCCTTCTCAGCGTGGAAAAATGTTGATGTTGATGCGAGGCGGCACTCAATTAGCGCAGAAATTATAAGGCAGTTTGATTAGCAAACTGCCGCGGTTTCTTAATTTAGGTGAAGGCGCTGCCTAATTGCTCAGTTTAACCTTATTCCCGCGCCAGCAATGCCACAGTCAGGTTTTATCATCCGACGATGGGGTCACGCATTATGCGATCAGCGTGATTGAGCTAGCTGAATCAAGATGACGCCTATAGCTACATGTACATCACAATGATTTTGCATCAAAGGCATTCCTCAGCTTTGAAGAATCCCGTATGTTCTCTCCTGCGGCGGCGCTCTTGCTCGCTTCATATCGCAGATGATGCAGCAAATGATGCATTAATCCTCGATTACAAACCAGTGTTTAATGGGTTGTTTTCAACTGGGAAAAGAGAGGAAGAGAGAAGGAAAACGTCGAAAATGACATTAAAACGGTGCTCGGTTTAGATTTCTAATTTTGTGGTCTTCAAAAATGCAGAAAAATAGGAATAAAATGTTTAAATACGTGGTATTTAAACAATGGATTTGTCGGTATTCTGGCTAGCAATCATTAAACGAATGTCGCTACTTGTGATGGTTAACCACTCTTCTTGAGTTTATCTCGAGCAGCTTTTCTCGTCTTTTAATTTGGACATTGGGCTCGCCGCGTAATCCATCTGGAGCAATTGATTAATTCCGACAACCGCTATGCGGAGGTGTCACCCTCGTGCTATTGGCAAACAGCGCTTGTTGTCTTTTCATCCGTCTTATCCGGGTTTGTTTCCAGATTTTTTATTATCAGATATTGGCTCGCCCGTAATAATAAAACTTTCGATTTCCTGGTTTGCTCGCTGCAAAACCATGTTTGCTCGCGATGTTTTTCCATGGTTTATCGATGAGATAAGCTTCGATTTTGGGCCGCGTATATTGTGCAATGATGAAAATTGAGTTCCTCTCCGCTGACAAATTTCAATTTCGATTTACTTTTTGTTTTCTCAGTTTTAATGAAGGTTTGTGCGGTTCCACCGAAATTATCTTTGAAGAAAATTTCTCTGCCTGGATATTTCAATAAAAGTATATTAAAGGCGAAAGGAACCTTATTGCACTGGCTTCCTCTGCAATCATCACGTGATGATATCGAATGAGATGAATATGGATCGAATCTCGAGAATATAGTTAAATGAAACTCGGGATTTTTTTTTCTCGGTTCATTTGACTCCATCTGATGATTTCAGTGTTGCTTTGTAGACTGAATGATTGCAGACATCTTTAATGTCTTACACGTGGCTGATTCTACTAGAATTGCTTTGAAGCTGCGATTATCATCATTTCGTCTCATTTTTTCTGACCCCTCGTAAAATCCCAGCGACCTCGTATATTGCAAACTTGTACTTACATATAGTATGCTTTTCGGTATGAATTTATTAATATGCCTATTACTTTTTATAAAACTTTTGGGTATTGGTGTATATGGTTTGGCTACAATCTTATTCTTTGGTTTCTTCAATTTGGTAACAATATTTTATTGTTTGTTCTTATTCAAGTTTGAATTATTAGTGAATTTTGTGTATACAATAACTTCAATATATTTCCTAGATACATTGACGATGTAGATTTACCATTTCATTTTTTTTCGTTCTCGATCGTCTTATCGCATGTTTTCTGCGCAACGTTCTCTGCCAATGAATTTCGTGGGGGATTCATGTTTGTGGAGGATTAATTGGTCGATCATCTTTTCCTTTTCCAGCTATTTACGTATTTAATCCCTCGTTCTGATCGGTTATAGGTCCACAATCTTTCACAAGCTGCAATTTCTATTGTTGCGTGAAAGCCTGCCAAAACTTCTGGTGGGAATTGAGCCAACGTCTGGGTTGTCAAGGTTCTGCTTTTTGCCACTTTTAATTCCCATACGATAAATAATGCGTCTGGCTGCCTTAAGTATCTTGCATTTGGTGGGAAAGCGAGATTGCTTTAATGAAGTATTATAGTGTACGTGATATTAACGATTTAACGGACGAAAAATACGAAACGTTGAAAAAAAAATTTTTTTTTTTGATCAAACTTCACGAAAACTCGTGAGGTTTCCTAATGCCCTTCGAAGACATGTAGTCAAAATTTGACTGCATTTTCTGCGAGCATATAAACCAAAATTAGTACCAAAATCTACTTACACTATAAGTATCCTCTTAGCACCTTAAGTAATCCTTAAGATGATAATAGGATGCGAGCGTTATAGATATAGGTGAGTTTAAAAATAGACGAATGGAGGTCGTGTGTGGTTTTATTTGGTAATTAAAATGCAACAATGTTGAGTGGTGATGACAGAAGCGAGCTCTTGAAATACGAGGCACACTCCAAACCCGGAGAGTTCAAGCTAATACATTTTAAAAACCCGGGTTCCGGAGGATGGTTTATGTGGCATTGGTGCGACTTTAAAATCAGCAAAATGGCCGATCCCGAGAAACGAGTTGGTGTCGAGAAAAACACCCAACTGTTATTGGTTAGTGGAACAGTTCCGGCTCAAAATACATTTCGGCTGAAGGATATACGGGGTGCAACTTTCCGAATTAGCTCGTCGAGCGCCCCCCAAGCGTAAACTACACGAGAAAATTCTGAAGCCACAAATCTTCACGTCCAACGACATTTTCTTTCATATCCTGACTTTTTTTCCAATAACATCGCGTTAAGAGGGTGGCAAACCCCGCACAGTCGATTCCCGACTTACGTACATAATTCGTTCCCTGTTCCAGGTTTTGATCAAACGGTTTTAAATGTATCCCCATTGCGCCCCCCCCCCTTTTAACTTGAGAGGTGAAAAAGGAAATTGCGTAACGCTTAACAGCGCAATTCTTATTGGAAAATTCTTGTTCCTATAGGCATGCGTGCATGCATGGGTATATAGTAGTAAGTCGCAGAGCAAAAGTAGTCTTCCAAATCGCGCTTTTCAATCTTTACTCGTCCACTGAATTAAAAGGTAATCACACTGCTGTGATTGTTTTTGGAGTTTTTGACACTTGAGCGGTGAGTGGTTAGGTTTTGTTTTCGCATTGGTAATCTACAGTTGCGAAGTGAACAGCAACTTTTCGGCTTGACAAATTGGTGGTAATGTCCGCTGACATGTCGGTTTCGTGGAGTAAGGGATTAGGAACTTCTCAGCATTATGTGCATGTAGACATTCTGTAAAATCCCATGAATTCGTTATTTTTTAGCTTTACAGAGGGAAGAAGAAGAAAGATGGTACAGGATAAACATTCTTTGAAAGGTTGGCTTTGTCTGCAGTGAGCACTGAGATGAACATGAATATCTTGGTGCGGCGTACAACAAGATCAAAGTCAGTACAATCGCATTTGGTGGTAGTTAACAGGTTTAACATCAGCTGTCCCGAAAGAAAGGGGGAAGTTTACAGATGTTACATGGTCTTAGCTCATGACATGTTTCCTAAGTTAACTGTGAGAGGAAATAACAATGTTTTCATCATGGCGTTCGTACAAGCTATGGTATCTCTTTTTGAAGCACGATTTGGAGAACAATTTATCTGTAAAGTTGTTAAAAAGTTGACATCGTCAGTTGTGTGTGAGCAGCAACATTTGGCGTGGCACGTGGCAAAAACTTGTTGTTATACGGTTCGAGATACTTGAAAATGTCTGTTAAGGCTTTGAGGCTTCACCTTTATAAACCAATGTTAATGAAATGTGGGTTTTTAGGTTAGAAAGTTGCGGTTGCATAGTCAAAACATGAGTTTTTTTTTTGCGAATTGTTTAGTTTGCATACAGCTCTGTTGTAATGAATTTAGAGTCAGCAAATTACGGACGGGATAATGAATTTCAAATTTACCTGCGCTGCGTTTTGCTGACGCAAATTTGAATTTCGTTGCAATTGTCGGCCTTGTGCTATTTACTTAAAAGCCCTCTACTCGGCTAATTAGTGCTAAATATTTATATTTTTGGGCCCAGCATGCGCTCTGATATCCGTTTTGCATCAGCTAAGCAGCTGATGCTGCTAAAAATGGCTGACGGCAACATTTGGCTATACGATGAATATACAGGGTGTCCCAGATTACTGGATCCAGAGTCATTTTAACTTATATGGATTTTGGATTGGAGGGCGAGGAATACAAATGTTTCCATTTTATATCTTCCCCTATCTGTTGAATTATTTCTGTACTTATTAAACAGAACGATTTATAATTTCTTCACTCGATAATAAAGTTGTTAAAAAGTTGAGATAGTTGTGTGTGAGCTTGCAAGATCTAATTTCCTTTAAAATTTCTGTTGTCATTTCCTTTCATTTTTCCATTTGAGTGGTTTTTTTTTCTTTTCTCGAATGTCATCGGTTTTACCTGATTTTGTTTAAAATCTCCACCAAACCTTATCTTGCCATTTATGAAAGGAAAGTATACTATGATAAAAATGTTCGCTCGACTGTTACGCGATAGGCCTTAAGTGAAATGCACCTCGACTACTTGCCAACTTCGTGCATTTGTCACTTTAGATTATTTCCTATTTTTTTTTTAAATTCCATTTCTCCAGTTATTTTCGCCAAAAAAACCGTGATTTTTCTGCCCTATCAGGTTATTTTTCCGCTTCGGCTCAAATGTGGCGCTGCTTGGCTTCGAGCCTCCTCGAATTTGACGGAAAAGAAACGTTTCTCGATTGTGTTATCTTTGAAAACATAGGACGGTGCCTATGTTTACCAAAATAAAAAAAGAAACCTTTTTCCAGGAAATGTTTGGAAATGCGTATTACGAAGAAAAACGATGGGAATTGAATTTCGTTGCTTCGTGCTTCCGAAAAGCTTTTCCAGCTGTTCCACTTATGAGAGGCTACAGCTGGCGAACAATAAGCGAAATGTGAATATTTGCGAGCAGTTCAATGCCTGCTAGCTAGTACTTCGATACCTCTACCGCAATCTGAAGTTATGAGCGTGTTTTTAGCGAAAATTTGCAAAATGTCACTGAAGTATAGAAACCTTTTTAAAACTAGCCTACTGTGAATGGGCTTCTGTGTATGTCTTCCTCTCCCACTCCAAATAACAGAATGAAAGCTATAGCTAGCTCAGTCAATGACAAACTAAAGTACAGTAGAACCTCCGTAAGTTGACCACCCAAGGGCGGAAATAAAATGGTCAACATAGAGAGGTGGTCAACATATGG
>JAQGBX010004804.1:0-14701 GCA_034698745.1 Megaphyllum sjaelandicum | reverse complement strand
CCTTTAATAATCGCCGGGGGGGTTCCCCGGAATTTGCAAATAAGCGCCGGGGCGCTTAATTCCGTATTTACGGTAATGAAATTTTTACTTTATGCCGAATATGAAAAAAGTAGAATCCTGCGTCTACCTCCTTTTTGAATGAATTTAGGAGCATTATTGTAAACAGCATTATGTGCAGCCTAACTCGTAATCTGGCACGTGGGTAGTTCAACTAATAAGTAAATAAGATGAAACCACTAGTGTAATAAATTAGGATGACAAAGGGCAAGCTTAATGCGCAGTTAAGCACGAAACATTAATGATCTGCAGAAGATGCACGCTTGTCTTTGTCTGAGTGCATCCATCATCCCATGTTCGTATACCTCTTTTGCACGTACTGTGGTGATGGCGGAAGGCTTATTAAGGCGTGTGCCCATCTGCACAGTGGATTAATCTCCAAAATAATCCAGTAATGCTATTTGTTGATGTCCGTATTATACTGTATATACATGTACATATTTTGTCAACTTCGCACAGTCAACTCCGAACCTGCACTTGGGCTCTTGAAGACGATATGCTGGCAAATATTATCCATGTAATTTTGAAATTAATCCTATTGGAAATTATGCAATATAAGCAGATTACAGATTATCTGAAAACGAGGCGATCTGGCTGTGGTGCAATCGCATTTCATAAACTTAAAATTTTCGCTGCATTATCTGTGGTTATATATTACACACATGCATTATCTGTGTGCATATACCAGAAGTTTAAACGTTTTCCTCCATTTTTCCCGCAAAAACGTGCATTATCTTTTCATTGTTACAATTGGATTTGGGGGTGTGCGAATGCTATAGGGGCAATCCGCACATCAATTTTCGGATCTCTGTGCATGCAAAACGTTTTTTCCCCACCTAAAATATGTGTAGTTTTCGTAAAATCTATTTTAGACTTAATTTTTTTTAAAAAGCCTGTTTCATCAATTTTATTAAATAAGAAAATATGAACATTATTTAGTATTTTAAAGAGCTAAATTGCACATATTTTTTGCAGTATATAAATTTGCGATTTGCTTTCTGCAGTTCATCTTGAAAAACAATGCCTTTGGAAAAGTTTTTTTTAAATCGAAGGTCATTCAAACCATTAACTATCTTGCACTTCAACCATGCAGCTGGAACGTTTGAGTTTATAAAATGATCACCAATAAATGTTTTGCGCACTTTAACAGATTTATTGCCATTTCCAATATTTATATTGAAGCTCAATTTGAAGCCTGGCTCATTAATTTTTATAATGAAACTTTTCTTTTAGAAATGATTATTACTTCAATATTCACTTTCCAAATAGAAAATAATTCATTTGCCGAGTACAAAGGAAAGAACAGCAATTGAACACATTAGGTTTATTTTTATTTGGATTAATTTTCAGTAACTTTATACAGAAAATTTGAAAATAATGTTTTTCTTATGAAACCTAACTACTCGACCATTCATTCTCATTAATACATTTTCTCAGGGAACATTTGTTTTAATACTGAGGTGAAGTTTAGATATTTCATATTCTTAGATTTCTTTATCATTGTATCAACATTCAACATTTAGAATTTCAATTTAAAGTTCTAAGTTTGTTTAGCCTGCGATTCATAGAGTGGGAGCGCAGTAAAACTTTTAACGTAAGAAAGTTTTACTGTACTCCCACCCATAGTTTGCAATTCATATTCCATTATACAGTTACAATAAATATATGAAATAAACATGAAGTAAACCTAGTTCAATTGACGTAAGAATCCTTCATATTATAATTAAAATTAATAGTTTATTTTATAATGGCGCATCTTGATAGAGTATGACGGCATTTGTTTAGTTAAAATCGATGAAAGTCAGACTGATTATTAATTTGACTTCTCCATTTTTGCATTTTTTGTTGAAAAATCCATTGTTTTTGCCAATTATTGTTTGAAAGCTGTATTGCATTCATCGAAATCCGGAAACAGTCTAGCTATATAGAGCGTACTGACTGTACTGTATATTGCGTAAAATATTACTGTAGAAACTGAATTTATCATGCGCAAGGATAGTTTGCTATATTATAATTTTGAAAGTATATTTTAATACCTTTCATTTTCAACGCTGTGTGGCACATGGTGATTTTTACAACTTGTAATTAACTTGTATGCCATTTTCTTTGAAGACCTATCCATCGATACAATCAAGTGCTATTTTTTTAGTTAGTACATTGTACATGTTGTCCTTACCCAGCTCATTCATTAATAAGGTTTTAATTTGTGTCGTAACTTCATTTGAAATTAGTTTGCGGCAATGATTAAGTTCTGCATATATTAATAGATGATTACTACTGCCCACTACTGCTTGGCAATGACGTAATCACCAGCTTCCCCGCAGGTATTCTGTTTTCAGATATAATGCATTTTCAGAAACATACATGTAAGCTAGGAACCTTGAGGTCATGAAATCTAATTTTGAAAAGTCAAATATTGTCTTTTCCTGGAAGAACAGTCATTGGTTGATTATGCTCGTACTCGGGGGCAAGGCAAACTCGTTCGACGCAGTATGCTGAAGATATTGCCTCTTAACTTTTTCAACCCCTTTTTCATGCCCTCGGTATATGACGTCATCTCTGATGTTTGCATCGAAAAGCAATGCGACAAAGGCATTGCTCTTAGACAAAGGAAGTCATAGGGTAGGAGCACAGTGAAACTTCTAAGTAAAAAAGTTAATTTTTTTACCACTAGCGCCAACCAGCGGCACACAATTAGTAATGCATTTAAATTACCAATTGTCTGCCCGCTGGTTGGCGCTGGTGGTAAAATAAATTATCATTCGTAATTTAAAGTTTCACTGTGCTCCTACCCATATACATGAAAATATGACAGAATTTAAAAATTGCAAGGCTAGAGTTGATACGATTGTTTCCTATTCTCCTCAACGTCCAATTAAGAATTGATGAAAATTCAATATCCATGGAACAGTACCATTGAGGTGAGCTTCGAAATACAGTGGACGACAGCATAACGCTTAGATATAAGAAGTCGTATAAACTGGAGTATGCAGATATTTCAAATAAGTCAAGCGTTGAGGAGTGTTTTGTTTTCCCAAAAAACACAATAATTTATGTAGAGTATATGACGTCAATTAACTCAACTTTAAAGGTTTGCATCCAAAGACAGTGAACGAAGGCATTGAGTTTAGACATAAGAGTTCTTATGAACTGAAGTATGAAAGATATTTAAAATAAGTCAAGATTTGATGAGAAAGTTTCCTGTTCTCCTCATAAGGATAATTGTTATTCCCCTATAAGGTTTGCATTAAAAACGAGTTGGGGAAAGCATTAGACATAAGAGGTTTTATGAACGCAAGCATGTATAGCAGCCTTTTTAAAATAACAAGTCGAGAGTTGATGAGACAGTTTCCTGTTCTAAGTTTATGTGGTTGTGGTGAAAATTGTCTAATAGAGCGTATTCCTTTTAATTTCCGTTCACGCCAAACCCCTGATTCTACTTAAGCACCCATTTTGGGTCCAACCGATATGCTTTCCGGAGCAAAGCAAGACAATGAGAAGCAAATTTGAGAAGGGAGTGACAAGACCAGCCAAAACCAATGCAAAAATGCACGCCTCTATCCCCGAGAAGCGTGTTGAAATAATCGAGAAGCTCTTCATTGATCTGAAGTGAACCATGCCCATAATTCGAGTGCTGGCATTCTTATAACTTCAAATGACATTAGAGCTATTGATTGAATTTTCAAAGGCGTGCACTCGCGCCTTCTCACTTGGTTAGCCATGCTAGGCAAAACTTAATCGTAAAATTAACGTCATTATGGGAGAATTAAGCGCGCGAACGTTATGATAAAAAGGATGCGTTAAAATCTTTGAATTATTGAACAAGTTCCACTTCGATGGTTCGGGAGCACTTTTTGCGATAGATAAAAAACTAAGCATTCGCCTTAAGGACCACCACAAATGCACACAAGTGCATGGGGTGCGATAAATTGTTAAATTGAAAAACACTTTTCATAGAAGTACGTTCATCGCTTATGGCCTAGTGAAAATACGAGATTAGGTGGTTGATAAAAATATCGTTAACGACCTCATACTGTACTCGATGAACTTGTCGTGCAGCTTGAAGTGAAAACTAACAAAAACAAGTTCCGGATTTGGGGAGGATTTTTATTTCTGCTTTGTTGTCAATTGCTGAGTTTTAATCCTTCGTTTCTGAATTTTTATGTACATGTATAGGTGATTGTGTTGAATCTGTATTCGTGGACCAGTTGGCAATGTGTGATGCAGCGGTTAATAGTTTTAAAATCTAGGCTTTATGGCAACTAAAAATGCCAAGTTAGAGTGCGATCTAGCACAAAGAATGCTTATTTGCAGGCGCTTACCTCTCGGCGTACACTAGTGCCACCAAGCGGGATTAAAGAATGCGGCATGCTTTTTAAATGAGGGCGCACACAAAGAAAGCTTAGCCGAGCCAGGCTGAGCTTACAAGAAGCGCTAATAAGCTGTCCAGAATGTTTGTAACATTCTTTTTTGGAAATCCGAAAGCAGATTTTTACGACACTGAATGGCACACCGACCATTATTGGTCAAAAGTGTAGCCCTGCACATATACACGATTGTATATATGCCGCTTATGTAGCGTAAAAACGTGTCTTGCGCTCATCATGAGATGCTAATGCGCATGTGGAAGGTTTTACATGGAATGTTTTACCTAGCACAACGCATGCAGTGGCGCCACCACTGCATGCGTTGTGCTTGTGATATTAGCGTTTCTAGTGCCCCCCGAAGCTGGAAACAAGAAGCTGAAAACAAGCACGCAAGAATCTAAAAGAAGCACGTCGAAAGTAAGCATTCTTTGTGCTCGCACCCTTACGGCATTAATTGCGATGGGGCATTTATACAGTGAACCATATTGAGAAGAACTGCTTTAAACGAATTTCTGATAGTACAAAATTATTTCCAGTCTCTGACCTTGGACAATGTTAATTTCTTCGATTAAGACGATTTCCCAAGCATTCGCACTATGTTACTTTAAAACAAAATTTAGGCAATATTTATGGAAAGGAAGGGGGGAAGGGAGTAAAAAAACGTATGTCTACATTATAACGTATAACAGGAAATTCTTTGATAAAAGTTGCAGCATCCATAATCCATCCATTCGTACATATAGGTCATGTTTGTTTCTTCAAAGTCATGTTTTGCTTGACTTCTGATAATGCGAACTAAGGCATCAACGAACAAATTTTGACCATTATATTTTGTCGATTAATATAAACCATTATGCGACATGGTATTTAGGATATGCATTTACACATGCATCTGGGATCCTGGTTGGTTCACTCCACGGAAATACGTGTGCTGTTTACTGTCCTGAATACGGTAAAATTGTAGTTTTGACAAGATAATAGAATAATAAATGCGAAGTGGCTTGCAAACCTTTGATAAGTACAGACGAGGATATTTCTTCACGTGCTATATATAGCATTAAACAATATCGATGGCTGCTAAAATTTCAGAAAATTAGTATGACTGACATCATATACTTATCAATCCATAGTCACGATCAAAATCACCACTTATATTGACAGTCTGCATGCGAAGTAAATCTTGAGTTGCAAAATGAAGTATGACACGTAGCTCTCCAAATTTCAAGTTGGGATCCTTTATTTCTGAAGAAGTACAATCTAAAATTATCCTTGCTAAATTGCGCTAATCTTAACTTTGTCCCATCTTTGTGTTGTATAGATGCCTGGTGGGAATATCGCCATTGCAGTCATCGACGATGAACGCATAACACGCCTATACATAACAAACGATCGAAATGTAGCTTATAGTCATATACTGGATAGTCGATATCTTTTATGATATATATACCTCGTTTACGAGCAACTTTTCGTGCCCGTGTTTTTGTTCTCATTTATTCCCTGTAAATTGAGAGAAATCCAATACCGGGGATATCTCGCAAACTTTTGAGTTGTTTAGACAGATCCGCTCGCTATACGTCACTGCAGAGATTTATATTCATCAAATTGAATCGAACGAATCCTATAGTTGGGTGCATTGAAACGGCATATGTGGAAAGCCGGGCATTTTATTACAATGAAAGCATTGCGCACAATAAAATAAAATTCAATGTTTCAGAAATGTCGCATTACTTGTCGTCAATGTCAAGGCTCCCTGTCGCAGATATTCGCTTAGAAATCTTTGTTTTCGAATTTTGTCGTATAAACAAGATAGCTTTTAGATATAGGCTCATGCATTGAGCTGGAAAAAAATCGAAAGGATCGTTTTTTTTTCTTTCTTATAATCTTCTGAAATACTTCATAGTTGTGCCTGCGCAATATAAGATTTTTTTAGGCTTGTCACAACCCCATGAGTTCGCTATACCGATATGCTTCGTAATAAACTTCAATATTTTTTATAAAAATGACCCACATTTTATGCGGGATGTGACCTGACCTGAAGATTTATTAACCCTTTCGTAGTGTATATGATTCGTGTGACGAAGTTATTCGTTTTTAGAAAGGCTGAAACTCTCCTGCCATAAAAAATAAAGTTGGAGAAAATCCAAAATCATTCGCTTTGATACCTTCGATTTTTTATTCTTGAAAAGTTAAAAAATATATTTGTCCTCGGTATGCAGAACATTTAATATTTGATTATGGAAAACGTTTAGTGTAATTTCGATGTATAAGGGGTATTCAGATAGAATCTTTGCGAATCGCACTTTAGAAGTCTTTACAAGCAATGAGCATTACTATGCACCTTTAACCTTATTCTAATCCTCTCTAAGGTGTTCCTCTGGACCGATGATTCCCAGACATACCCATGCATGTGCATTTACTGTATATCTTGTCAATAAATATTATTTGCATAATAACATTTTAAATCAATTTTCGTCTTTTATTTTTGTCATTATTTTTTGACATTTAGGTAATAAACTCCGTAAAGTGGCAAAGGCTCAATTAGCCAATTAGCTCGTCGATT
This sequence comes from Megaphyllum sjaelandicum, assembly GCA_034698745.1. Lineage (NCBI taxonomy): Eukaryota > Metazoa > Arthropoda > Diplopoda > Julida > Julidae > Megaphyllum > Megaphyllum sjaelandicum. The sequence goes on along the minus strand of JAQGBX010004804.1, from coordinate 7,717 downwards.
TGTCATACTTCATAAAAGTGCAATTCTCAACATTTCTGCTTGAGAACTCTTGTAGGCCTACCAGCGTTTTAACGTTCCTTTTCAAATCACATCTCAAAGTTTGGCGTCGGCTATTTTATTTTTCTGAAATAATTCCCTATGAAATACACGTATAACGAGAAAATGTTCTTGAATTTATTAGTTGAGCTCCCTCAAGGTTGAGTAAATTGATATATCTTAATCAGTTTGTCATCTTGAATTAATTTGTTATTGAATGAGACTGTATGGTACAATATGCTGTATATTGAAAGCGAGGCTTCATTTGCATTTCTTTTCTGTACGATGACATTGTCGTTTTGCATATACAGTACATGTACTTTTAATAAAATATGCATTAGCTAAAACTACAACGCCATGAATTTGATTTTAACGCCAGAAAAGTGTCTGATTGCGCAGAATTGTGCGATCGTCGCTGTAATGAGATAGGAAAAAGAAGATTGAAATGAAAAACGCATTTCCGTTATTTTGTACTTGTACCGAATTTCATTTGCATCGCCGAGTCCTCTCTGATTGCATAATGAATCTGTTATTCATTCTTGCATAACTATGCAAGTACATGTATATGTAGGCACAAGGTGCTCTCTTATGCATATCGGAAATACATGTACAGTAAAACCTGTTCAGAGTGACCACCAAAAAATGCTATGTTGGTCACTGTACACAGGTGGTCACTATACGAATGCCCGAATTAAATTAAAATAATGAACATTACGCTGCACTTATACATGTACAATGTTCCACAAAATCAAAAAAGTACAGGATCATCATGTCCGAGGGTTAAAGCAGAATGTCACGTGACTCATCTGTTATCTGGCCACTTTTTAAGGTACAGTGGCAATGTAAAAATTGCATAAAAGACAACACACACTGGTAACTGTACACAATAGACAGGTGGTCACTGGTCACTAAACAGAGAATTTTTATGAAGGAAAGGTACACTAGAAAAAACCATACTCTAAAATGTGGTCAATATAAACAGGTGGTCACCATTCAAAGGTGGTCACTTTTCCAGGTTTCACGTGTGCAAAATCGACACGCTCATTGGTTTAAACCAAATCAAACCAAGTTAAACCCAACCATTGGTTTAACCAAATCCAAAAAAATATATTTAAATTGACCTTCTTAAATTGACCTTAAATTTACTAATCAGATCCTCTTACGGATTTCTAAGGAACTACATATGATCTTTAACATTGCTCTGGCCCCAATCCCTGCATAGAACAGCGCTTTCAGCGCATGGATAAGTTGCACATGACGTAGCCAGCATGCGCCATCTGCTAGTGAAAGCAATCTTTACATCATTAATATATACTTATTCGATTAGGTCTATCTTATGGCGGAAATAACATTATTCTGGGTAATTAATAACTGAAAACATTTACATCGTTTGAAGCCTAAAGGAAAAAACAGGAAGACTTAAACCAAAAATCAAGGTGACTTGTTATGGATAATTGCACTCTAAGTTATAATGTAATAATGACAATGTAATTTCCGCCATACGATTGGCCTAATCTGGTTGGCGCTAGTGGTAAAAAAAATTAACTTTCTTACTTCTAAGTGATAATGAATGCGTACCCTAAAGCGTATGCGCTAAAGCGCCGTTCTATGCAGGGCTGGAGGCCAGAGCGTTGTTAAAGGTCATATGCTAGTTCCTTAGAAATCCGCAAGAGGATCTGATTAGTAAAAGGGTCCATTAAAAGACAACATTCTCAAATGTAATCGGTGCGTTTTTAAATTTACACTCGGAACTTCGTGAATGCTAAAGTGCGATTCGCCAAACATCTGTCTAAGTACAATGTAGTACGAGGATGCTCAGGGTCATGTATGAATTGGATATCTTGTCAAGCTTCACAAATTTATCCCATTGGCGAAAATTAAACAGGAACTTTCTTCAAGTAGATGATTTCGATATGGGACGTCACGTGATACGGGCTCTTGCGTAAAATCGCAAGGTGAGCGTTTTTGTGAAAAAGAAATCTATATTCTGCAGGATTTGCTGCCAACTATTTTTCCATTTGCTGCAGCCATTTGTGGACTGGAAAGTGAATTTATTATCGTTTTATTAGATGCAGCTCGCTGGCGTGGCGTCAGAGTTCTTGTACAAAGGTAATAAATATCTCGTCCAAATTAAAGCATCGGACAGGTGAAAACAGTGGGGATTTCATGGTGCCCGACTGCGAGCCTTGCCAGGGCTTGGAGGGTGGAAGATCGATGACTTTCGTGTGACAAGCATTTTATAAATGTTAAGCTTTTGTCGACTTCCAAGCGAGGTCGAGTCACAACTATCTGACCTAAATAATTGATGGAGATTCACTCGCCAGTAACTACATTCGTGGCTTTATATTTAAATCTACCGGAAGAATTTCCATTAATAATTTACAGCGAATGCTGTGGACTTCTGTGTATAGGTTTAATGGATGGTGGGCAGTTTGGTAAAGTTTTCATACTGCTATAAGTAACGAACTAGGGCACTAGTGCCTCGGCCACTGCAGCGTGACCTTCCTCCTATCCCTTGGTACACCGAGTCGTGCAGGCCATTAATTGTCATTAATGACTAATGGATAATTAATGTCAAGTGATTAATCGAGCGGCTAAATTCTGGAAATTAGGAACATAGTGGGTGCACGTTGTTCAATTTCAACTTCCACGTTGTCCATTACTAATTGGCTTCAGAATTACAGTTTCATGTACTGTAGTTCGATGATAAAAAACTAAATATTTGCATTTTTTAAATATAGGCTACTCTGAAGTTGTCAACAATTTAATAACTTATTCAATTTATCGGGTTCGTTTTTTCTATAAATGAACAAAATATTCTTGCATAGGTAGCCTAGTTAGTATCATCGTCAGAAAAATAAGTTGCAAAGGTGCATGTTAAACTATATCAACACTGGACAAAAAACAAAGGAACTTATTGTTTATAATTGCTGCCACTTATTCCTAAAAACATAAAGCTATGTTCTGACATCATTTCATACAGTTTACATAAGTTTGTTTCCAGAAACAAGTAGTTAACATTTAGCAATAAGAATTCTAGTTTTAGACTTTAGAGCCACTCTGGTTTTCTCAAAGTGTCTATCGTCATATAATTGGAATAACATCACGTGCAAACAGAAAAGCCCATGGATAAACTTATGAGGCAAACTTCCGTGTGGGTTTTATAGCATTGCATTAACGTTATTATTTTATGAGTTGAATAAATCAGACACCTCATTGTTCATTTTATGGGTCAAGTCATATTAAATCATAAATCCGAATATGTCCACATTGCATATGCAACTTGATCATGAAACAGTTGAACATTGCACCAAGCATGACATTCAATTGTAATGAAATAATTGTTATAATCATATGAAAAATGCATCGATTCTGATTTAATCCAGTAATTAACTAAGATTATGAAATGCCATATGAATCCCTCACTATACATGCACTTTCCAACTTACAGATTTGATATGAAATAAGAAATGCTAAGCTGATAATACTGGCATATTGTCAACATTATTTACCATAAGAAACATTACCTCGAGGTGGAACTCTAATAAGAAACAACTGAGAATAATGACAAAAACTGCTACAATTCACATAAATATGATGAAAGAAAAACTGTTCTCTTCGTCTAGGCTCTCAGATGGAACATGCAATTAAATGTACAGGTGTACTCAACAAGTATCAGCCAATTTCAACAACGATATCAGAGTCGCTAGACAATGTCCAAAAAACTCAACGTTGATGACAGTGGACGTTTTTTTAACGATTTTTCTATAAAAAAGGTGGTAAAATTCAAAAATTGTAAAGTTAAAAGAGCATGGTTTCGCATTACCGTGGTTTCCCCATAAATCGATGAGAACATTTTGAATACTATTTGTTCGTTCACTCTGCGATTAGCTCCAGTATCAATCAATGGTTCGCACTTCTTTTGCATCGCTTGTAGAAACGGCGTGCCTGCTTTTATCCGCGTATTCATTTGACATTTGTAACGTCTTAACATTCTTAAATTTGCAAGTTAAACATGTAACCCGGCCTAGGAGTGAATTAATTCCTTTGAATTGGTATGCGAGTTTTATCCTCGAACTTCCCGAAGAGAATACCCCTCGTCTCCATCTTGGATTATGTCAACTCTGGCGTTGTAATTCCTATGCTCGGAAAGAATACGTAATGATGGAAAAGTGCATGGAATTTTCGTAGTAGCCAGAAATGTAACAAGAAATACAGACGAGTTTTTCTACAGATTTTTCCGCGAAATTCTGGATGGTATGTGCGGAGCATCGTAACACACGCGGATGTAAGCTCTTTTAATACAACACTCAAATTAGATTATCTAATTCGCTGACTTTGAATTGATCTAAGACTATTGCAGATGTTTGCTCACCCATCTTTGACGGTTGACAACGTGACATACATTTTCAACAATACATACTGCGAGGCAAAGTGCCAAAAAAGCATTGGCAAAAAAATAGTTCAATGTCATTATCTATAGCTGATTTGCTTCATAATTCAATATGTTGATGTTTTCCTTAAAAAAATTCCCATGAAACATATGGGCATATTCCTCTTAGATCCGCAGGCACGGCATCGATAATCGATTTATCTGTGTTACAGTAGTTGATACATGGAATTAGAAAACTGTAAAAGGAATGGAATGAAGGAAAATTTAGTGGCGAATTGTATGAAAGCGCCCAAAAACATGGTTCATGTTCATCGTTCCTAATTAGATAAATATTGATGCGAGCACCCCTCATTTCTTTCAAAGGCAATGTCTGTGACGTCGATCTTGTTTTCAGGGTGTATGATTTCAAAGAGCTTGATTGGCAATCAAACCGTTAAATCTCATCTACTGTCAATTGACATTGGCAAATGATTTAGTAATCGGATAAGTAAATTTAATTATAATCTTAAAGCATGCATGTATCTACATGCATGCTTTAAGGAAGGAAAGAATTTGGAATTTATGTGCAATATAGGGTTATTAAATTTCATAAAGGATGCAGTATATCACATCTAAAAGCATTTGTTTTTATATCCTGATTTTTCCTTATTCAACTTACAGTATTCATTAACTCATAAAAACGATGAATGTATTTAACTCGGTTTTCTCGTTTGCAAAGATATTGTCATGGCCTAGTACAAGTTATTTACATGTAATATATTGTGTCTATTGATAATAAAGCAATTACATGTTGTTCACTTGTTTTTAAAATTGTACATTGTCAATATATCAGAAGAAATCTTATACATGTATAAACATCGTTGATGGAAATTTTTAATTTATAAGAGTATATACTGTATATTATAACCTAGTACCACCCATTTCAATGGGTTTTTTAAATTTAGACTGCATAATTATGTCTCCATTTCCCATATGTAATAGAGGGTTATTAAATTTCATATAATGATTGCAGTATATGCATATATTGCATAAAAGCATTTTTTTATATCCTGATATTTACAACTCGTACATTTTCGAATTACTTTTATTTAAATAGCTGCTTGTACTTCATTAACTCATAAAACCGATGAACGAATCTCGGTTTTTCTCGTTTGTAAAGATATTGCCATAGCCTAATACAAGTTAATTTCATATGTTGTGTCTATTGAAAATTAAGCAATTACGTATTGTACTTGTTTTACATTCTCAATATATCATAAGTAATATACATTTATAAACATCGTTGATGGGATTTTTTAATATAAAAATGAGAATACTTTTGTCCTCCTGTTTATTAGTTTTTCTGTATTGAAGTTCTCTTAAAGAAAAGGCACAAGGATTTTATGCATATTACAGTATAACCTACTTTATATGGTACCTACAAATTCCAATGGGTTTTTTTAATTTATACTGCATATTTTTAATAGAAAATTGCATAATATGAAATTGCGTATGGAGTGTGCATGAGCATGCATCCAGGTAGTTATTTGGGTAAAAGAAAACAAGCTTTTATTAGATATGGCATGTAATATAATGTTGTTTATGTTAAACTTTCATCGATTTTACCGTGTGAGAGGAAAAAAAGCCATTAGAATTTCATATACGTTTAAATTAAATATGATCTACTTGCCAACAGTAAGTTGTAATATACACTATTAATCATTGAATAAAAAATCATTAAAATTATGTGCATTCACTTCGCATGCATGTTTCTGTTCTGTTCGTACGTTTGTATCAGTCCTGCAAGAATGTATGCTGATGTCATCATTGTGCACGTAAAAAAAGTTAAGTTTACCTACCGAAACATGCCATGTGAATGCACATAACTTCAGTGTTTTTTTTTATTCAATCTTGAAAGTGTATATTTCATTCGTGCTAACCCTGCTCACGTTTTGGATAAACTCTAATAAACTCTATGATCAACATCAACCATCTCCACTGCAACCAAACGTACAGTAACCAAGAAGACGTCTCAACGGAACTGCCGTCTCTTCTACCGTCACTCATCAGCGGCGAAGTAGAACACGATACCACTACCTCCCACAAACAGATGATCCCTCATCCCCAAGAAAACGTAGCATCACAGCAATCAAAACATTTCAAAAATGACACGCCTCGCCTGTGCCTTTCTATCGCAAACCAGATAGCTGCGGAACTGACCAGAACTGGAGTGGAGGAAAACCCAGGTCCTGATTCTCCAAATCGACCCGGAAAACCCAAAGAACCGAACGATACACGTAATGTCGACACCACTCAACCTTTCATCAGGTCATCACTCACCTCTCGCTCCCCTGATATGAACTATGCACAATCAGAGCGTACTTTCTCCCCCTCCACTTCTGCCCAACACATAGGGTTTAAAAGAAGAGCCACTTCGAGCCTCGACATGTCAGAAAGCACTAACCTTCATCATAATGCAAACTTAGAGCTAATCCTACAATCGCTGCAAGGCATAACTGAAAAACTAAATAGACACGAAGATATTTAGGATTATTTTAATTTTTAAAAATATGTGGTCAATTTAATTGAAGAGAGGTTGTTTTATTGTTATTTTATAAAAATGGTGCATGAATGGTTTTTATTTTAATTTTTTATTCGAATAATTTAAATATTTTTACTATTTTAAAGAATTTAATTATTATTATTATCATTTTTGAATAATGTTATTATAAAATTGCGTTATTTAGAAGATATTTTCAATTTATCGACATTTGTTTTCGTTTATTCAAAATGTTTCTTAAAAAAATATTATAAAAAAAACAGTAACTTACATTTTAACGTATATTTTTTTATAACATGACTTTTAATTTGTTATTTAAATTTGTTTTATTTTTGAAAGAAATGTAATTATTAATGTCATTTCTGTTTTTGACGTAATCGTATGGGTACTTTTATAAAATCGCTTTATTTCGAGATTATTTGTGTATTGTGTAATTTGGTTATTTCTCAAAATACCAATATTGTAAAAATCTCAAAATGACCTTATTATGAAAAATTTTGAAAAAACAACGTGGCAATTGAACTCCAGTGAAACATATTACATTAAAAATTAATGAAACTTAATCCTTTTTCATAAAAGCTGTCATAAGAAATTGCGTTAATTTCTGATGACAATTTTAATTTCGATAACTTTCTTCTAGATTTGATAAACACTTTTCTGAACAAAGTTACGACAGAACTGAATGCAGGTCACAGCGTAGTGAGGTGTTGGATTGGACCCTCTGCCAAAGTGTTGCTATTGAAAGGATC
>JAQGBX010004803.1:0-14704 GCA_034698745.1 Megaphyllum sjaelandicum | reverse complement strand
TGTTTGACATGGCTTCTGGAGTCCTCATATCATATCTGTAATGTTTGACATGGCTTCTGGAGTCCTCATATCATATCTGTAATGTTTGACATGGCTTCTGGAGTCCTCATATCATATCTGTAATGTTTGACATGGCTTCTGGAGTCCTCATATCATATCTGTAATGTTTGACATGGCTTCTGGAGTCCTCATATCATATCCCATTCACTGATGTAAACACATTTTACCTTGCGCCTGAAGTGGTAAAGATATTTGAGTCTCAGACATATGCCCCACCCTGTATAAATAGTCAGAAATTTTAAATTTAGAAACGCCCATGCCTTTTCTGATATCTACAATACACATAAGTTATGTGATGTGTAAGGTGTTTTTCAATTTTTGTTTTTGTTAAATTCATTAAAAAAAATGTAATTTTATTTATCAGTCATTCAAAACGAAAATACTTATATAGTTGTTTTTATTTTAATTTTTTTGTGTGGTAAATTTATTGTTTGATGAAAGTTACAAATCATATTCAAAAATAATACCCTCCGAATTTCACGTGTTTCTGAATTATTTTCATATTTTCTTTGAAATTAATACTAAGCAAATAAGAAAATTCATTGGAATTGCGTACCTGTCAAAAATATTGAAAGAATAATAATTCGGCTAATTTTAATAATTCTAGACGTAAATGTATATTTTTAGGACATCATTCATTTTTATTTTTTTCCAGAATTCAATTTCAAAATTTTAATCCAGTCAAGGATTAACAACAGCAAAAATATTTAAATTAAAGAAACTTATATTGTCAGGAATTAGAAACAGCAAACATGAAAATGATCCAAATAATTTTTAGTTTTATATTTTATAAGGAAAATTTTTAATTTTTAATTTAGTCAAGAAATACCCCACTTCCAATCCCCTTCCATCTGATCCCATAATAGCAATTATGCTGGAACGGCATTAAACCGCGAACGATATACGAGAGGATTCGTATGAATATTAATGAAATGTTTGAATTCGAACGAGAGGTCATGAAAAGATGGGGGAAAAACGGCGCCAGGGGGAGCTGACGAGGATTAAGGGGCAAAAGGGGCAAAATACGCTTGATTAATGACCTACTGGATCTCAATTGCCCGCGAAACTGCATTTCAATGGCAAATGATACTGTACACTCAAGCGAACATTGTTGGAGCAATGTACATGTTTGTTTTAAAAATATATTCTCACAAATTTTAACAAGATCGACAAATAAGGTATTGCATACTACGTTTCTTTGTTATTAATTCAATATTGACCTGACCGGGACAGAATATCACTTCCGTGTCCAAAACGTCTTGGTTAAATGATTGGAAAATTTCATCTACAACCAATCGTGCACTTCCGGTTTTAGTCACCCGTGTTCAATGAAAAGCACACAGATTAATATGCAATAACTCGTTACCCAAAAATTATAACCGATTTATAACCCCAACATAAATACTGTACCATAACAAACTGAGTATTTAAAGTGTCTGTCAAAGGACTAAAAATGCGTTAGTGAGAAGTGGAATTTATAGTGATAGTTTTTCAAAGATATTATAGACGATATATATGCAAAATGATGCTTTTTTGGATCAAAATTTAAGCTCCTTTATAGTAATATTATTTCATTAATTATTTTACTAAAGCAATTATGTTTCAACAATACTTCAAAACAATTATGTTTCAACCATTCTTTAAAACAATTATGTTTCAACCATTCTTTAAAAACAATTACGTTTCAACCATTCTTTAAAAACAATTAAGTTTCAACCATTCTTTAAAACAATTACGTTTCCACAATTCTTTAAAACAATATGTTTCATCAATTCTTTAAAACAATATGTTTCAACCATTCTTTAAAACAATTATGTTTCAACCATTCTTTAAAAACAATTACGTTTCAACAATTCTTTAAAACAATATGTTTCATCAATTCTTTAAAACAATATGTTTCAACAATTCTTCAAAACAATTATGTTTCAACAATTCTTTAAAACAATTATATTTCAATAATTATTTAAAACACTTATATGAATCTTTTTTTTCAACTATAGTCAAATCCTGGAATAATTTCGTCTTCCAATTCTGGAAGACTTCTTGTTATAGTCTTGTAAAACACGTTTGACCATCCTCAAAATCGCAAAGTCACATGACGTGAAGTCATTCAAAAATGTGAAAGCAAACTACATGCCTTATTATTTTGTGTATGACAAATTCGTAATTTATACACACGTGCATATATTAATTCCAAAGAGTTGGGAGAAATATATAATTCTAATGAAATGCTTTCAAAATGGCAGTTTTCAACTAGCCACGCCCCATTCCTCTCTTGGAAAATCAATAAGTATGTTATCTCAACATCAGTGTGGATGTACTCCTCCCCTTTCATGACAGTAACGGAATAATTATATTTTGCTGCATAGAACCTTAGGAGGGAAAGGGCCAATTCCCTTCATTCATGAATGCAATTCTTGGTTAGCAACAGAAGTGGCCAAATTTTAAAGAAAAAAAAACGATCTGAGGCCATAGGTCTGGTTCTGTTGATGCGCAGACAAGTATTCCCTATTTCCCCATCGCCCATCATCCATCATTGCACGTTTACAAAATGGATGTAGAAGATATTGGTGGACACACCTAAGTTCATCAGGGACATCTGCCATTATGAAAAGAGGATGAGGGAGAGGGTGGAGGGTGGAGGGAAAGGAAAAACTCCACTAAAAGCCTCATTCTGATGCAGTAGCCAGAGCGCCATCAACGATGGACCATTAAGGCTGTGACGTCAGGCAAACGCTGGTGCCGCACGCAGGATTCAGAAGTGTTCGACAATTTTACCAAAATGAAGTAAAGTCCAGAAATGTTGCATTAACCTGGTACTCATACACGAGGCAAATTATTTCAGGAAACATGGCCCGTTCAGAAAGTTCTGTCTTTTAGAATGTGAATTCTAATGTGAAAAACTTAAAAATTCTCAGAAATATGCACTTGACTTTTCGGACACAACTTAAATTGGTAAGTTTCCAGAAATAATTTGCCTCGTGTATGACCAGCTTTAAGGCCGTCATACAAGAGGAAAGTTATATCTGGAAATATGGCACGTTCAAAAAGTTCTGTTTTTTTAGAATGTGAATTACGAGAAAGGAAATTTTTAATTTGTCAATTGTAAAAATACTTTCAGTTTGAAATTTCCATTTTTAAAAGTCGTGGTTAGTAAAATACTCAGATAAATGCACTTGACTTTTCGGACAAGCTTAAAATTGGTAATTAAGTTTCCAGATACAACTTTCCTAGTGTATGACCGCCTTTAGAATAAAGATCGATCTCAAACTTGAGTACATTATGCGTTTAAGAAAACTTATTTGTAACTTGAATGTTCGTAAGTTAAATATGGTCTTTCCATAGTACTTGGTTCCCCCAGAAATTTCATTTTCAACTTTCCCGGCATTTGCAGGTTTAAAATAAATTTCCCTGACCAAAGATAATGTCAAATATAGACATACATGTATTTTCCAAAATCGACACAGTAAAATAAATTTTTGCAATTTTGACCTCGGAAAACGTGGAAATTTTTGCAAATTTGTACTGGGAAAATGTAAAAATGTTTCCAAATGGGCCATGCATGACTACGTTGAGTTTCCCTGACTTTTTCAAAAAAAAGTCATTCTTCCCTGACTAATCCAGACATTTTAAACTTCCCTGACTTTTCCAGGTTTTCGGGACCATGGTGTAATTTAAAATTAAAATCAGGGTGGATACAGGTTAGGGAAGTTCGGGAAAAAAAGTGGTAAGGGAAGTCAGGGAAATGTCAGAGAAATTTGTGAGTGGTCAGGAAATTTTCCCAAATGAAAGCAAAACGCTCTCTCTGCACTCAAGTCTGCCAGCAGTTCCATCCCCAAATCTCTTCAGCTGGACTTGTAACAAAGTCTAGTGTTTTGCCAAGCTTCTCATTGCAATTGTTATTTTATTTTTCATTATGAAAAATATGGATATGCATTAACGAGTAAGTTTTGGTCAGGGAATTTTGGATTTTAATCAGGGAAAAGTCAGGGAAATTGGAAACAAAAATGTTGTGGTCATCCTGTAAAATGTTCTTAGACCCTGTCTGATGTAATTTATTATTACAAAGATTGTTCTGATATTATTCTAAGCTGACGTTTTTTCTCACCTTTCTCAAGAAGAGCTTCAGGAAAAAATCTTCAGGAATTGTCCTAAAAATGTTAACCCCTTCAGCAATAATAATAATAATATAAGCAAAAACTAGGCAAAGCCAGGGGCTTGATGCAAGTATGGTGGAGGGAATCTTTAAACACTACCACCAAGGTAGTAGAACCTGTCATTCCGAGCCCATTCGGATCCATTTTATTGGTCTTATTTCTTGCATGCCACTAGACGTTGGAACTCTCTTCCAAAGGATAGCCTTAAGCTTCACGAAATTCAATTTTGCAATGATGTTATGGTCCACACTAATGCAATGGTAACTACCGAATAATTTGGGTTGATGGATTACACCCCCCTACCACATGGTATTTATTTACTGATAGTAGGGTACTGAATTGTATTGAATTGAACTAAACTATCCAAATACGACAAAATTGTTAAACCGATTGTTAATAAATTGAAAATAAATCTCAACATTCTTGAACAAATGTGCTCCCGCAATATCGAGCTATGCAGACAACTAAAATGTAAGGAAACAAGTCGACCCGTGTCTATATGGTTTCTTTTATCGTTTCTTGAAATTTCTACATTTAGGAACAGCATCCAATAACCAACAGTTCCCAAATATCTTCTCACCATTGTTCTAGTTACTGTAAGCAAGCTAGCCCAAACGTGTGTAAATGCGAACGTCTTTACTCATGATCTTAGGGGAGATCATGGAAGTTGGCGTAACCTAAGTTAAAAATTGTTTATTTGTTGAACGTTCGTAAGTCAACCTTTGAAATTCATGACAAGAGCTCATAAGACCCTTGCTCCAACAAAGTTCCAAATGTACTTAAACGCGAGTATCTTCGCCCATAAGTTGAGGCGGGGTCGTAAAAGGGGGTGCATGTAAGTAAGTCTGAATTGTTCCGAAGTTTAATATTGTTTTCAATTCGGGCCTTTCCTGTGTGGTACTTATAACGTGGCCTTGAACCCTCAATCATTTCGGTTCATCAGCTTCCTCTTAATTCGTCTCTTCTGCAACTCTTTGCAGGTCTGGTTCCAGAACCGTCGTGCCAAGTGGAAGAAGCGCAAGAAGACAACAAACGTGTTCCGGACACCAGGAGCCTTCATCCCCTCGCATGGCCTGCCGCCCTTCGGTGACAGCCTCTGCTCCTTCGGCACGGCAGACGCAAGATGGCCTACGATGACCAGCATGGGTGGCGGCATGGGCACGACAACGATGCCTCTCACGTCCTCTCTTCAGCGCCAAGGCCTTGGCCAATCCCCGCTCTCCTCCCCTGGAGTCACCATGCACGGCGGCATGAACCAGTCCGGTGGCCTGTCCATCGGCTCGGCCATGTCTTCCAACGGCGCTTCAGTCTACCAGTCGCCCTACGGCTTGAACGCCTCCATGGGCCCCGGTCTGGGCTCGCAGACGTCGCCCCCCAACACGGGGGCATCTCCGCCTCCGCAGATCGCTTGCAGCATGGGCATGACGGGCATGAGCATGACCATGACGGACACTGGGGACATGTGGCGCGGAACCAGCATCGCCTCCCTTCGGAGGAAGGCGCTGGAACACCAAGCCTCCATGTCGGTCTTCAGATGAGCAACTGCTGACGTGTTTCGCTGGTGGACATGAGCAACCCCTTCGTCCCAAACCAAGAAAACCAGTAACTTTTTGACTCCACCCCTCTCGGACTGCGCGAGAACAACAACAGCGGCGATGGCAACTGACCCTGGAGCAAGGAGCGTAAGGCTAGGGTATGTTGCTGAGTGCGGGCCAAAAGTTGGGGCAATGGGACAGGCATGTCCAGGGGGATGCCGGGAAATGTCTGTTCAAGATGGAACAATACTAAAAATTGGCCATGGCTGACATAATCTGGCGTAAGTCTTGACAGAAAAAAAAAAAAAGATCCCAATGTGTATAACAAACCATTACACCAACACCAAGGTCCAATCTTGAAGAAATTTTTTTATGAAAAAACTGACTGCCAATTGCATGTTTGATGAGTGATATTTGTTTCAAATATGACGAGTTAGTAAATAGTTTGGTTGCAATTAAGGATAACATTTTTCAAAAGCACAAGGATGAACGTGTGGTGCCGTCAAAAGTCATTCTTGAAGAAATTTCTTTCACCCTTTAGCCTTATGAAAAATTGATATTTGTTTCAAATGTAATCAGTTCGTAAACAGTTTGGTTGCGAATCTCATACGGACATCAGTTTACTACCAATTTGACATTATTTTTCAGCTTATCACATTCAATCAGTTTGCAATCAGTTGTTTCACAAGGGAATATTCCAGAATCATAAAGTAAAGAAACAGATGGGTCTATCATCCTTGATGTAACAAAATGACGTCATACTTCCCATATATCACCAATTCTTGTTCATTGTGTTCAACAAATCGGAGAAATCCGTCAAATTGTTACGCTATCAAATTAAGTGAATCTGTATCTGTCAAAACCGTGGGCAATTCCTGAACGACAATGTCGTTGAAGAGAAGTGGCGCCACCTAGTAGCGCTTCTGAGTGCCTGTCCCATTTGAGTAGCACCTGTGTACATATTAAGTTACTAATGTTGTTGAAAAAGGTCCGTAAGCACTCACTTATTTAACTCTTGATATTTGTTTGCTGCTGCTGCAGAAGATGAAATCGGTTGTAAGAAGCGTCGCGCGATTTTCCCAAGATTTCTGCAACAAACGCCCGCATGGTGGCACTGATCGTTGCAAGTGGCGTCCTCTAGGGTTATCTTGGTGAGGCGTTCAAATGTTACGTAGCATGGACTTTCCATCTGCCCTTTTCTGTCATTGGTGGCGATTACGTACAGTAGCTAAAGGTCTCACAGTTACATTTGCTTCTATTCTAGCAAATATTTCTGGGGGAACAAGACCCCCCTCCCAAATTTTCTGGAACCCCCCGAATTTTTTGCAAATATTTTCTATCATCCTCGAAATGATTTTTTTTATTGAAAACAGATTCTAAAATTCAGTTATTTTGCATAAATCACACAACTGTAGTTTCCTTTATATGAAATTCATTTTTTAAACCTTCCACACCATTTTTAAGCTAGGGAAAGTTGACAAATGTAGAAAAAAATGAATCTGGAATTACAAATTCCACATTCCACATATCTTTCAAGAATGAGCCCACTTTACATATATCCAAAACTTATTTTTACATAAATATGTGTCAAATTTCCCCACTACCTTGAAATTTCACTCAACATTCCATGATCCATCACAACGACTGAAAATTGTCCCATAAATACTCATAAAAATTTCAAATTATGCGAACATGTGATTTATTTCTTGTAAAATCGACGTGAAATCGCCCTCGATGACATCTACAAAATTTCGCAAAAATTTCTAAAATCTATCCTCAAAATTTCCGCTGCTAGTTTAACGGTTCACAGAACAAAATGCGGACCCTCAGCTGTCGTCAGCGCCACCTAGAACAACCTGGCGATGGGAAGCCCACGAGCCCAAGTACGAAAAACCTACAAATTCTCATACATTTCATCGTTCCATTCGTTCCCCCTTTCATTTGATATAGCTGAAAATAAGGGGGGGGGGGGGGGAACTAATAAATTTCGAGTGGGTATACTTAATCTAGTCAAGATGGATGCCCTTTTAATTAAGGCCCCTAGTCAACGAGGAAAAAAAATTCGCTAATTCAGGAAGCCCTGCACTCAATTAGCCGGAACAAAAACCAGGGCTGCGTTTATGATGTGTGTATGTATAGGCCTACTGCTATTTATATTAAGGAGCAATTAATTGCTAATCAACCTTATTACATTCCTTAAGTACAGCCAGCCAAAATTTTTTTTATTAAGTTTCTTATTATAGACTTCATCCATCGCTTCGTGATTGATAGTTTGCCCTTATGTACATTAAATAACACACTATAATAAAATTAATTTTCCAGGAATTTTCGTTACCCTAAATTAAGCCACTGAGTGGTGTAGCATTGAATAAAACGAAGCAGAACCTTTTTCAAACATGTCAGAGACATTACTTAAACTTGCCAGAATAAAAATTAGCTCAAGCTTCAGCGATTTTGCTCAATATTTAGGGTGAAACTCAATCTCGATGGTCATCCCATCTGTGGTGATGGCTCCAAGAGCTGCAGGTTTGCATATATGGCTGTTCCATTACAAAAACCCAGCGCCATCTGGGTTGCATTTTGTGCAACTGCTAAGTGAACATTGGTAAATATGCTGCTACGACTTACTAAAGTTATTCCAATTCATCTAAAGATAAAAAAGAATTATAAACTGCAGTTACAAATCAGAATTTTGGATGAAACAACCGGACATTATTTTGGAACACAAGGAAAAACAACACTGAATCCATGATCTTTACCTTTTGCTCAAATAAAATCTGAGCAAACCTTATAAAATTCCGATTAATACATTTCTGGAGATTGGTTACGAAAGTGTGAGGCTTGTGCTCAATTTTATTCACGCGTATCACTCATTCTAGAAAACTTTAGTTCAGGTACACTTCTACAATCTTTTTTTATCTTTTAGCTTTTAGGATGTAGCATTTTTCCTCGAACATTTCATGCATGTTCATATTTTCTATAATATTTTATAACTATGGTCGCAGCAAATGTGATAGTTTTTGCGCAGTATTTTGCTCCATGAGAAATGTGACTTTTCTTGCCAAATGCACTTATCATTCCAGATTTCCTATGATTTTATTTGCTCAAAGGGCTATTATTATTTATTCCCAAGTGTGAGGAAAATCCCGTTTTGCCATAATGAACAAATTGTGGGCCTATATATATATATAGTGTGTGCCATTTTTTACGTATTAATACCTAGCATTGTAAAATAGATCTTTGTAAATTAGGCAAGAGTGTTAAACGCAGTAGCAGTGAATCGCAACAATTTTACTTATTTTATCGAAGTAATTCCGGGATAAAATTCGAGAACCACAACGTTTACAGTCGTTCAAAATGCAAATATGAAGAGAAAAAATTGACCACTTATCCCATAAAATAGTTAAGGATACCGTAAGTTATATAGTTCCTAAATATCCTGTGTGTATTTTTAATTTGTAATAAAATACCATGAATTTGCGTTTAATTTTCGATAAAATGGTGTGCTATATTCATAATAGTCAATTTTGGGGAATTACCTAACCCAAAACTTAATTGGGTCCTACAAAACCCTCTCGATTTCAGCATCTATCAATAGCAATTCTTATTTCAAACGAAATTGCAATTATAAGGTTGATTTAAAAAAAATAAGTTTATTTATTTAAGGATTAAGAAAAGAATTATTTAAATTCAACATTAACATTAATTGTGAATTTTTTTAATATTGACAAAATAATGGGCCAAAAATATGGATTTAGGAATTTAGAATTTTAGAGATCGTTTTATTTGAAATAATTGATGGTATTATTTAAGATTCTCTTTTGGACTTCATTCTTTTGGATCTTCGTTAGTCTTTAAACGAATGGATCAGTCTTTCATTAATGGTTACAATATTGTGGATAGTTGTCAAATGATGCTGACATGGATGTTAGTACCATTTAAATAATCAATGACATGCAATGCTTGTTGCGATGAAATAGCCTACGTTAATAAAAATAATAAATTTTTCTTTGTAAATTTACTAAATACACTGTAGTCAGCTATTGCAACAAATGGTATTTTTTTCCAAAGCCAATGACAATCTTAGCAATTCCAGAATGGCTTTTCCCACGAATAATATAGTGTGAAGGAGTTATAACCTAGCTGTTAATTACTTGTCAATTTTCTCAAATGATATCTGCAAATTATAGAAAAAATATCCCAAACTGTCAAAAGATGCCAGTTTATTCCTGTTCCAGCCTAGTGCAAATTTATCAAATTTTTAGTAATCAACATTACAAATCAAGCCGACTATTACTCAGCAAGAACTGACATTTTTTTAACTGATTACAACGTTAAAAGCTTGGTCTGAATAATTCTAGAACAGCTAAAATTTCCTCGATTGGGACATGTCTCTCGTGCAAGTCATTGTACTGAATATCATCTACAGATTAGTGTCTTAGCAATACTGCATTTTCTTGAGTCCTACATGTACATGTATATACATTAGATTTAGCTATCTTCCAAGGCATTTTAAAACTTTAATGTAAAACTGCAAAGCTAAACGTTTTAGGTACATGTTAACATTTTAAATAAAGATTATAGTTTCAAGATTTTTCCCTCCATTAAATATCTTATCTGCCTCAAACTATTAAAAAAAATGAAAAAATTCTTAAAACCTTAACTTGATTTTTGGGCTTTCAATTTTAGATTCTTGAAAGACAAAGTTGTAATTTTTTTTTTGAATAAATAAATGAAGAATTCAACAGACATGTTTCTTACAGACACGCTGCATTGGAGAGAAAAAAATGTAAATACATGTACTAGTACAGGTATATGAATTCAGCGACCTCTGTCAATGACTTTTTCAAGCACCTCACAAGTTTCAAAATATAGAAATGGATTGCGACAGGAGTCTAGGTCAATAATATTTACGACCCGAGACATTTACCGGGAAGGTTAGTCTGAAAAACAAGTTAGTGATCAGCACTCCTGCTTCTGACATCATCAGAAAGTACGATGATGCTGCCAGGGTGCGAGCAAGGGTTACAACCTCAGTTTCGGCTCTTCAGTGACGACCTGCCAACACTATTAAGAGGAATTTTACGAGTTTCTCGAGCCAGCAAAACCAAATACTCACAGCAAAGTTGGTCCCAGCAGTCGTATTTCGGGCTCAGCGGCCATTAATAAGCTTGATTTACATAAATGGTTGTTGTTGAAACGAACACCGGCAATTTTCCCCAACGACACATTCGTTTCAACTATTAATTGATAGGAAAGTCTCTTGGCGTGACCCAGACCAGGATTCGGATTGGTGAGGAGACGCTCAAAAACAAAATAATGCCTTGCGTCAGCAAAGTTTTGAGAATAAATATTGGGGAATGCCACCATTGCGACTAATAACTGCTGATGCACGCCTCCACCAGGAGCCGTATATATATCGACGAAGGCCTACCTCCGATAGGACAATACTTACTGGACATTAACGGGAAAGCAGGATTTCCGATAATATGCTTTTGCTAAGGCATGGATGCTGAGCGTTGGGACCGTTGCGCCAAGGTCTTAACTTGGAATGGCTCTTGAGGGACCCAGAATGGCATTTTTCATAGGAATCACTGGACTGCGGAAGCATCTCTCCAGCGTCGATCGATTAGTGGCCAATAATGTGGTCCTCTAAGGATGCTTTGAAACGGAGTTTGGAGAAGCGCTTTCTCTACTGCCAGCCTCATGGACCGAACAAAATTACGTCACCTGGGCCAAGGGAAAGTCATATATGCAAATTTGGAAATGTCTTAGTTAATGATATTGTAAAGGATCCCTTGTAGTGTCTCTAAAGTGTTACGTCATTTTTCAAGGGGGGGAAAAAAGTTAAATTTTCATGGAAAATGCACGACATCAGTGACTACTATGATCATATTGATGACGTAATCAAGTTGTTGGCTATTTGATCAAATAATTTACGCAAACCCCCTCCAAAAGAAGCAAAAATAACGTCCTTGCAACGTTACATTGTTCAAAGATTTGCCGTATTACACGTATTGACAATATCTCCAAAAATGTTGCATCATTAGCATTCGTTACATTTCAACCTTGCACGATCATTCAAAATACCTATTTTTGCTTAGAAATGCGCGTATCTGTGTACAGTAATGACGACTTTTCGCAATCATTCTACGCATTCCGTAATAGTTATATAGGAATGCGTGATGCGCGAAATTTAAATAAGAGTGTTGTCTATGAGGGAAACCTACAGTATACATGGTCAATGCCAATGAGCAGAATAATAATTGTGCAAACTTACATGGTCAATACTAATGACAGAATTAATGATGCTCGCAATCTGTATAGTCATTATTGTTAACGGTGGTATCCAACACCACGCCCCTAATTACAAAACCAGGCCCCAGTATCGATGTCCAAATCCGGATTTTTATCATCACCGGCCATCATTCCACATTTTTTAACCCTATACACGATCTCGGAAGGTCATGACAGTATTAATGAAAGTGTACAGTTCACTTTAGACGGAACTAATGACATCCCATGACGGAGACGACGCTATTGGAAGGTCGAATAATTGACCAAAAAACCACATGTTTTGGTTACTTTGCATAATACAGTATATAGGAAATATATACCCGAAATGCAATTTTGGTGATCTTTTTAACGAATTATACAAACGTAAAAATTCATTGCTATATGACTCCGTTCATACCCTAGGAGAGGGACTGAATTTTACTGAGTTCGCATTATCAGAAATTTTAAAAATGATGCATCTTATGCAAAATCTTGTAACGTACCCTGTTTAACATACATTAAACATACATTAAACCTTACTGTATCGTTGTAAAAATGCATGATGCAACTCCTGCAAAATCATGTAACGTTCTCTGTCCAACATGGATCGCGATTTTTCGTATATTCACAGTATATATAACTTTACAATATTTGTATCAAAATTTATCCCTGCAGTAAACTTACCCGATTAACGCTGACCACACTCTCCATAAAAATACGACGAATTTTGAACCCCGCACGATCAAAATTCAGAACTATAACCGAAAACAAAACACCTTTTGTCGTCTTTCGTTGACCAACAAACTTTGGACTCTCGAAAATGCAACTAGTTTCTCGTGGACAACGAGAAAAGGCGAGAGTTGGAAGCGCCGTTACATTTCCTAATCTGTCATGAAAAAAAGCATAAAAACATGAATTTCATATTAAAAACAAAAACGAATTGAACGTTTTACTAAATATTTAGATAAAAAGTTAATTATTAATACAAAATTACACACACAATAAGATATGTCTGTAAAGTCGAATAAATGGTAAAAAATAATGAGTAGGCCTACTTTGGAAATGTTGCCGAAATGTTACCAGGGCTGTATACCGTTGCGTCATAATACAGTTCAGTGCATTTTTTTTTTTTGGAATTTAAATTCTACAATTAAATCCTAAATTCAGTACTCATAATAATAAAACTTATTTTAAATAATGAGCCTCACATCATGCACCAATGCACCAATGAAACGTTAGCGCCATGTTGCTGGTGTTAAACTTGTTGGTTACAACAACAGAATTCAAAGCATGAATTCAAAGCTTGAATTATTTCAGTTGATGGGAAATACATTAATTTCCCGCAAAAATATATATTTTATCATTACTAGGTAGACCTATGCCGTCATTAGTTATTAACGCTGCAAGTTAAGGGCCTTACGACCATAAGCCTGGAATATTAAAACATCAACCACTCATCTAAAATTAGGTACACACAAAGACAACTTTAACGAAACATTGTTTCAAAACTGGAAATTCAGTTGACGTCTATAGCTGTAAAAGTTGTATCGCATATTTTTACAGTTTAAATTTTTATTGTGGCATCTTTAATTAAATTAAAAAGAAATGATACGAAATGGTAAAAATACCAGTCTAATAAACGGAACTTTTCGAATCTGAAACAGTTTCGAATCACTGAAACTGAAAGAAAACCTGCAATTTTGCTCTCAGCAAAATTATATTTTGATTGAATTGAGAAACTTCATGACTCACGTGATGTTCATTGATTTGAGCATACAACTCAATGCTATAGTTAAGTATATATTGTTGATTCAGGATGACCCAGCATTCAATCCGCAGAGTATCAGCTGTCTTCAATTCGATTATAATGAAAAGTGGGCAGGTGATAACCCAAAACTTAATAAGAAAGTCAATACTGTAATTTTCAGCTGCGGCATTCGGACTACTGTTATATTATTTGTTTTAGAAAACAACGGGATACACGGTACAAAAGGACTAGATAAAAAATTCGAGTCATGCCATAAGCTCCCAGCAGGTGCGAATGGACGCGATTACAGCGCCATCTATAGTGGGACGCAAGCTGAAGAGGATTGCCATAACAATATTAATGAGCTTGAATGTTGCGACACCTTCATAAAGATGGATTAACGAATAAAAATTTATGAAATTTGATAGAGCAAGCATCATACACATGTAGATACCATAAAATATATTAAAGGATGTCATAAAACTATATACGTGTAGGCTTAATAATGAAATTGTAAAAATAAAATCCCTATATATCTAGTGTACTACGGTAAGCTAATTGGATTATGCGATAGTATATAACATAAACGTAAAACACATTAGTTCCTGCATGGGTAGAGCAATAGGTTTAGGAAAAATCCATTTTAAACAATACAAAACATTGCTGGAATGTGTGTAAATTTTTAGCAGAAATTATAAAATACACAAAGTAATAATCACTTTAATAACTAATTTCAGTAATTATTGTTCGAAAATAATTTCTATATGTAGAATAAAATTGGAATAAAAATAAATATAAAATTAATTTTAGATATTCAGTATAGAGTAGGCCTATATATGTACAGGTATACATCTATCTATCTATCTATACTACTATAAAAGTCAAAACGCGTCCATCTTGGATTTCGTTTTCCGGAGCGATCTGACAAA
>JAQGBX010004802.1:0-14705 GCA_034698745.1 Megaphyllum sjaelandicum | reverse complement strand
AACCTGGTGCAGAGGACGAAACGTGGACGAAATTTGCTACGTTACGGGCACCAATTCAGGACGTCATCAGGACGAAAAATGCTACCTGGGTAGTCTATGTATCAATTGTCAGTGCGCAAACACAAGGCTGCTTCATCAAATTGTGACAACAATTTTAGTTTCGACGTGCTTCTTTCAGCTTCTTTCGAGCACCAGCTTTGGGGCGCACAATGAACGCCGATATCAGCGTGATGGTCAGTGTGCTTGGTGGCGTCATTGCATGCGTTGTGCTAAGTGAAACATTCCGCGTAAACCCTTCCACATGTGCATTAGCACCTCATGATGAGTGCTGGACACGTTTTTACGGTAACATTAGCGGCATACAATCGATGGCTACACTTTTGACCAAAAGCTAGTGTAGCCATCTGGTATCAGATTTCCAAATAAGCGCTTCTTGTAAGCTCAGAAAGCTTTGTGTGTGCCCTTGATTAAAACGCATGCCGCATTCTTATCCCGCTTAGTGGCGCTAGTGTACGCCGAGTGGTAAGCGCCTTCAATAAGCATTCTGTCTGTTCTCACCCATTAATTCTCGCGTCCTCGTGATTAGATCACTTGGAAAATATGATTAAACTTAATGTATAAATGTTAAACACCTACCGTATAACAGAATACTTGTATTAGCAGAGTCTCGATTATCAGAGTTACGGTTTATATCCAAGTCATTCAGTATACAGTACATGTACATGTAGTTTAAGGTAGCAAGATCTCTCACCATGTGTAATTTTCCTTATGACATTCCAAGCTGGTAGACTCCTATAGACACTAAATCGCCTCTCACTGCAGTCAACTGTCCACTCGATCCATCAGGTGAAATTGACGTTAATGGCAGATACGTGGTAAAATATTGACCTGCGATTTGCGATCAGATTTGTGCGAATGAAAGGTGCATTACCGGCTGAAATTCATCCACAAATGGTTGAAGTACATAATGTCAATGTCACTGAAACAGGTCTGGGATTGAAGCACTGTCTTTGACGATCAGGATTAGCGATGAATTGGCCGACCAAGCACATCCTGTATTCATGCACTTGATCAGTGAGTCAGTATGGAAAAATAAGTCTGTCCTATGACTCTACTACATGTACAGTATATACTTAGGCAATTCCCGTCCCTGAATTATAAAATGATAGCTTTCTAATAATCTTAAAAAAGCGAATTAACGGGACATGAAAAACTGATCGGTAGTAATAGCTGCTTCCTCGCGTGGGCCAAATTCGAACGTTCGAATTCCAAGATGGCGACTCGCGTTCCAATCTACCATCGCGTCGTATTTGAAAATACGTTAATCGAACATTTCGTCTCCTCGTTATTAAACCTTTCGGAAAAAGAATTCAACGCATCATCTTAACGATTGTACTAGCTTGCCTGGAAAACGGTATCCGTTGCTATATTTTTAATGATAACGGTAAGTATAATTACTCGAAAATTACTTCGAAAAAAGCGGCTTCACTTTCTCGCTTCGTTCGAATTTTCTCACATAGACGATCTAACGTTAATCAATTTGATGCCGACCATGGACTCCTAAGATGGCGGCCAATTTTTAGATTCTCGTCCTCTGATTCCATGGTCGGTATAGTTTCATAGTACCATCATAGCTTACGTGAAAAGGTTGTAATACCGAGCAACTATATAAAAAAAAAGTAGCCAACGATCGAGTATGGCTTTATTTCGATGATGCGCCCATAGCTTTTTCAACCCATCAGGATGCAGAATGGAGATAATCTCACTAGTTCTATGTGCAAATAGAACTATGGCGTTTCTATTAGGGGGAGGGAGAAGGACGGGAATGGTCTAACAGTTACTACATTTGTATGAATGTTTTCAATAAATTCAGAACGTGAGAGAGATCGTATTACCTTATATATTAAACGACCCTCCTACATTTACAGTATATTATTATAGAAATTTGTACTTAATCGTTAAAAAGTATTAATCGTTTTATTGTTTAATTGCACAGGTATAATATGTATACATAATTTAATATTCTAAATAAATGCATTGTTTTTTTTTTAATAATCTATATTCAACACGTCTTTCCGTTAACCCTTTCCGGTTTATCTCAGATTTTGAATACCTGAGGTGTTCAATTGCCGGTCCACATTACCTCGGATAATCGGGACTACTGTATCCTTAAATATACTCATTTCCAATATTTTTAGAACACTTGTAGAACACTTTTAGATTCACTTGTATCAACGATCAACGCTCGCTATATTCTAGTTTATTTGACCCCAGGTTGAATCCTGACTCTTATGATGGATGCCGATATCGAATTTCTTTTCAGATCTTTGAAATCTCTCAAGCGCAGTCTTGTGATTAGTTGGGTATTGTTTGGGCAACAATTGATAATTTCCATATTCGTCCAACAGAAAAGGAAACACAGAGGAACTTCTTGATGCCACTTGTTTCTGGAAATATGCACTTATGCAAATTAAATAAATGTATGTTTTTGGAAACAAACTTAATTGTGTAAAAACAAGTTTATGAATGGATGTCTGCTTGTGACTGTGGGAATTTGTGGCAATACATTGGCCAATGCTGTGAATTTTTCAGAAAGATTGACCAACACAGGAAAATGTTGTTGAAAGTTATACGAGCATAGAATTTCAAAACTCTAAATTCTTGGCGCAAAATAGTAGACTATGATGAGTAGAAAGCTTTTTTCCCCTTGGTAGATCTATCTAATTAGCTAATTAGTCTAGATCTAGATGTAAAGTACCTTAATCGCATCCGGATGCTGGAAAATTGAACATTATAAGTTTCAGATACACTGACGTATCATATCCTCAACTTAATTGGGCTGGATTTACCTATAAGAAACCATTCATTGCCATCTGTCAATATCCTCGTTCATGCAGTAGTCTGTATAATTTGGAAGTGGAATGGAAAATTGACAAAAAGAAAAATTTCGGAAAATAATTACAGGCACTTGAAATTAGACACATTGTCCATGATTTTTACAGAACTTCTCATGCAGGAAAACGTTGACTCGATTAATTCGGTAATTCCTGATGGTACATTCCATTTCCTTCCATTGGTAACAGCCTCCCTTTTCCATAATGTATGTTTAATTTGATGAAAAAGCCCATGGGATGGCGGAAAATGGACATCACCCGTTTAGCAAGGTGCAGCGATCTTCCAAAGCGACCAAACGATCCGACAGGGTTGATGCTTCATGAAAACGAATTGCTGGTTTGTGGACCCTAATGACAAACACATTAAATTTCACCATTGATGCTAATGGGGTCCTCATTAATAGGCATTAATATAATTAATTGCTCATGTCCCTTGCATCCTTATTCATTTAGGAAAAACCTAGAATTCATTTGGTAGTTTGTAATTTCAACAGTAACAAGCTATGGCATGCATCCGAAATTTTATTGTGGACTTCTTCGATTACGAGACGCCCGTAATCCTGCGGACTAAAGCTAAGCGCGTCGGGATCATCCATAGAATAATCCAGATAGCAACTTTAGCCTTCATTTTTCTGTAAGTAAATCTTCCACTGTAATTAGAAATACTGAATCAATCTGCTATGGTACGGGGTTGGACACTCGCCCCAAAAATGTAAAAAATTCGATTGGATTGATGATCAGTCAGCAAATATGGAAATATTTGAATGTCTCTGGAGGCTTGCTCAATACATTCTGGTCCAATGATTAAACAAAGAATTATTTCATAGTTTTAACTTTGTCATTGGAACCTATGTTCTGTTTTGTTCAACTACTCTTAGGAGAGTCATAAATGTATTAAATATCAATAAAAAAACTTAAAAAGTTTAATTAAGTAAAGTGTAATGGGAAAACAGACAGCTGATCAGAAAACTTAAAAATGTTTGTCATGAAAGTCATGAATGATATGTCGATTTAATTAATTGGTATTAAAGTTAAATTGAACAATTCACTTTTAAAAAATAAGAATTTTCAAAACGGGTGTGGAAGTAACTTCCAAAATTTCCAATATAATTCCCTCACAATAGTCAACTTTCTTCAAGCTAACTTATTTTTATTTCCAACAATCTTAATAGGTATTCCATTGCATATCTAAAGGGCTACCAATTAACGAGCGATGCCATAACGAGCGTTATCCAAACACGAGTACGGGGTGAACTGAACAGCAAATACAGTTCAATGA
This sequence comes from Megaphyllum sjaelandicum, assembly GCA_034698745.1. NCBI lineage: Eukaryota > Metazoa > Arthropoda > Diplopoda > Julida > Julidae > Megaphyllum > Megaphyllum sjaelandicum. The sequence continues at coordinate 10,532 of JAQGBX010004802.1, read as the reverse complement.
TTTACGAGGAAAGCTTCTTGCAATATTGTCGCTTTGAAGTTGAACCATACAATCCCGGGCATTCGATGGCATATTTCCACGTGAGTCATGTATATCTGCAACAAAATTAGGTAACCATATCTGTGTAAATCAGATTGCAATTCATAGAATCTACATTTCGTTGCAGGGTGGCAGACAAATCTTGGTCCCCCTTGATATAGAAGTGATGTTTCAGAAGCAAGCAACATGCCCCGAGGTGATGATTGTTATTTGTAATATTGCTTTCCATTCTAATCTTAAAATAAGCGAGCCAAAGCAGCGAACTAATCAATGATGAATTTATGTTTCCAACCCGGAAACTGGGCAAAGGATCCAAATGTTCCAAAAGCCAAATGTGATCCCAAAAACAACAAATGTGCAAAAGACAAGCGATTGCCCTTGGGTAATGGTAAGTTAGAATAAGAACGATAAGCAGCTCTAGGGCTTCAGTGATGAACATGGTATGGATATGATACTATGTATTAAGTTTTTGGGTTTTATCGAAATTGGCCGCCCATTACTATTATTTGACCTTTGTAAACCATCCATAATACCATGGTGCTTCCTTGTTCCTAACCAAATTATAAACTGTTTTCAAAGATATAGCTGGAAATATGTCCAATCGATCGAGGATTTTGAACTTACTAAGTCCAATGAAAAACTTATTGAAAAACACAATTTTTTTCACAAACAAAATTTGAAACCCCATCCTCGTGAAGCCAAAAAAAAATATTTTTTAGTGACGGGAGTCAATGAACAAATAAAGCAATGATACACATTTATGCAACAGGTAAAATGACAGGCAACTGCGTGCCAGCAGTGATCACAAGCGACTTTGTCTGTGAAGTGCACTCGTGGTGTCCAGTGATCAGTAAATATATGCCAGTTGTAGATATACCTCACACTGATCCAACAGAAAAAGACGATCCACAAACTGAACCCGGTAGTGAAAATAATGACGAGTTTCAAGACTACTACGACCCAATCATAGGCTCTGAGGATGTAGACACGGTGCCCAATGCCTGGAACGATGAGCCATTAAATAAATATCCATTCAAAGACGAACCGAATTTGAGTAACAACAGTTATGCAACTCTAGAACCATTTTCCTTGGACTACAGTTACCAAAATGAGAGTGCAGATTCATGGAATAGCACAATTACAACGTATAGTGCACCAGCAATTCGTCGCTTCTTTACCATGTGAGTACTGAAATTTCACAAACTGTTCATCTTAGAAGGTCATATAAACCTTCGTTAGACCTGAACATTTTCTGTTAACACAATAAATTTCTCCAGTCCAAAAACATTAGAAACGCTTGCAAAAAATGCATCAGAAAGTTATCAGTTTCTCAGGCAAGTTCACAAATTCTCAATTTCAACGGTGATATTCGTCATAACGTTTAACTGATCTGCATAAACAATCTATTGCAGGGAGGAGCTGTGGACTGCCACAAAAAATGTGACAGTTATCATAAAGAACCCAGTGTTTTTCCCAGCTTTTGGAGAAACAAGGTAAGTGGTATGCCCTCAAGAAGCCACTTCCAAGATACTGATGGCTTTCCATGCGTTCCAGAATGACAAAAATAAAAAAAACAAGATATTTGCAGCACAACTTTCCCATTTCGAAGCCACCTCCCGTATTTTTGTCAAACATGACCCAAGTTCGTAATTTTATGACTAACTTTGCCTCACAACATTTAAAATCTTCTACAAATTCATGTCATGCAAGGTCTGGTAAAAATACCCTTCGCAACAGCTTACAACGGGTTATATCAATATTTTTCCAGATCCAATTACAATGCCTCGGGAATTCCTTGCTGGAAGAATCTAGACTATGACTCGATCGCATGGGATTGCCCAATTTTCAGTTTTGACGATATTCTCAAAGAAGTTGCTGGTGGAATAAATAACGTTTCTGCCAAAGATCTTATGCAGACGGTAAGAATTTACTCGAACAGTTATTAAAGGTGTTCTTGAAAACTGCATCAACGATGAAGTTGGCAGAAAGCAATACAGAATCACATTTGTCTTGTATTATCCATAACCTGCAATATTGATAAATCCTTAATACATTGCATTTCCACTTAAGGGTGGCGTAATATCCTGCATCGTCTTCTGGGATTGCGATTTTGATAAGAGCGACCAGAAAAATAGTTGCACCAAAAAATACGTCTTTAAAAGAGTAGATGAAGCACGTTCTGGAGTTGGCCGAAAGACATGGTATATAGAGTAAGTATGCAATGTTGCTAAAAGACGACATAGAAATCATCATCGAGATAGATGGCATACATGCAGATATTAGCGCCACTAATCAACAATCGATATTCAAAGACCTCTCCGTGGATAAAATCAGTTGTGTTAAAATATGATATTAACGTACCAAAGGAGAACTTTTTGCACTAAACAGAAATTGTATCTCTATAGCGACAGGGAAAGTGGAGATCCTGCCACCCAGCGAATAGCAATCAGAGTGTCGTGCATCCACTTTATCTTCACCGTTGATGGAAAAGCTGGCCAGTTCGACACGATTCAACTCTTATACAGGCTGGGAGCAGCAGCTGGACTATTCTCGATCGTGAGTACGATTTAAAAGCAAGTAAAATTGAAATCACATTGCCAAATTAACAATGCTCAATTCTTCATTAGGCAACTCTGATCTGTGAATACATATTCTTAAATACAAACTGGTTGGTAAAACGTACTGTGGTCGAAATGAAATATTTGGAGCCCACTGATAACAAAAAGGAAAGGTGAGTTTTTGGTTTCTCCAAATGATAAATCACCCACAGTGAAGCAATGTCAAAAACTTAGACATTTCATTTCTAATTTCTAAAACTAACCAATTCAATGCTAGGATATTTTTTCTTATTTTCAGAACTCAAAGTCTGGTAATCGTGCAATGAAAGTAAAAATAGCTTATCACACTGCTGAAAACTCAACACTTTCAGCAGATAAGATAACAAAAATGTTAAATATTCTTACCATATAAAATGACGGTCATCTTGTCAACTTTGTCATTCAAGTAGAAACAAGAATTCAAACTCAAGCTTGAGGACGGTACTAGATCAGACTGATCTAAATCCAACAATCAGACGTCTAAATGCTTCCGAGACAATTCCCTCTAAAAATGATACATTTTATCAGAAAAGGAAGCGATTGAAACTTAATTCTTTTAAATCATTAAGCTTTCAACCATGAGTGTGTTTATGACAATTCAAGTGGAAGATTTTTTAAACTTTACCTTCGAAATCATTCATTGTGAGGATTTATTTTGCTCATTTTATGAGGGGTGAAATGAATGCAAAACCCTTTACCATTCTAGTTATTCTTAAATTCTTAATATACTATAATTCTTAAAAATGTTTATTTTTACATCTGAACATTGAATGTCCCAGACTACTTTGGGTTAGTAACTATGGCAAAAATGTAAGCAGATTTTAAATAAATTCTGGAAAAGCAGAAATATGAATGTAGCACAAGCCATTACTCACCTAACATTCGTAAAGCTGACAACTTGAAAGTTGAGACATCCATAAATGAGGTCTACAAAGAAAGAGAAAAGTTAGTTTGATTACAGACTTCAATGAGAGCTGCTTAAGACCAATGATTACAAAAAAGACTTCAGGGGACTTACCTTTTTTGAACAATTATACTTCAAAATCAATAGCTGGACGCATGGGACTTATCAGTATGTTGTGCCATATGCTGTGCCATAAAATAATGACCAACCAATTTTAAGTAATGTCTTTTAAAAATAAACATTAGTCACAAGAAGAAAATCATGAATCTAATTATTTATCGCGAAAATAGCAACATGCATGTAGCAGAATTCTGCAATACAATTTCTCACAAGGAATGTATTGGAGACTATAATAATACATGTTGTATATCATAAAAGTCGGAGAAACTATAGTTTTTTGTCGAAGGGCTGTATTTCTACAAAGTCTAATTCTTACAGAAGTCTAGACAAAAATGTTGCTTTTCCAAATGAATAAAAAAAAAATTCAAATTATTTTTATATCTTTAACAAGTCACAGTCAATATATGAAAATTGGACAATCTCACATTGTAGAGTTGTGGATGTTTTATATCAACAAGTGCGCGTGACTTACAATTTTGTGTTTTTAATTTCATTCGTTAATCTCAACCTAGCCATAGAGAAAAATGTACCTGCAGCCATACCATTGTCAACAGTTTCCTAACTTAAAAGTACAATGAAAAATATTATACAGTATATAGAAGACGTTTGTTATGCGCTGGAGTTTCGAGGAAGATAGCCATTGATGTAGTACTGGAGTTAATGACAAGGATGCGTAACAATTTGCGATGGAACTATTAATAAATAATAAGAGCGCATTCATGAATCATATATATTGTAAGTATAACTAGACTAAATATTCTTTCAACAATCAACAAATCAATTAAAGTTATTAGGCAAAGCAAAAACCTTGAATTATTAAGATGGATACTCGGGATTTTTTTCTTTTGGTTTTGGATGAGAATTTGAAAAACAAAAAATATATCACATTCAATAAAGTTATGCAAAATGTAAAAACATTAAATATTAACTGAATTATGACTAACCCTTTCTGGACCAGCAATTTTTTAAAAATCCACAGAGCGTCAAACTTACTTTTCACAGCCACATGTTTCTCAAAATGCAATTAACAAGGATCACCAGATATCACAATTTATAATTTCCTAAGTAATTTTGTCCAGACATGAAGGGAAAATGTCATTTTGGCAATAGTGACTTCCTATTTCAAGTTTTCAGCACAAATATCTTTGGATTCCTACAGATATTTCAACGAAATTTCAGTTTTTATCAAAAATAAATGTCTACTGATCGAAAACTAAAATAAATTTTATAAGATCACATCTATACCACGTATAGCTCGATTTAGTGCAATAATTAGCCATACATCCTTATCAATTCGGTCCAGAAAGGCGTATTTTGTTGTAGCAATAAAGGGTTTGTTGGTAAATCTGGGGAAAACGCAAAATTATAAATCTGACAACGAATTTTGCATCCAAATTAAAAACAGTCTATTTGAAGAACACTATATCCATAGCAAAATTAGCTTTCAGTACATTAAAATAGTGACAACAGCTTTTAGATTTACATTTTTCAAATTTTTCAGCATTTAATAAAGCCACTTACAATTTCTGTTTAGAAAAAAATCATAAATTTTTTAAGGAAATCAAAAATTAAATGTTTTAAAATAAGAATACTGCAGTTAAAGATGTTGCCACTGTTTAGAAATGCCTGAAAATTGAAATAGTGGCTTAAAAAGGCGACTGACTGTTGTTCTAATGAGTTCAAAAATGTTTGAAGGAAAATAGTAAATGAGCAAAAATAAAACATTTCGCTTCCATTTTCAGAGACTGCCCATGGTTTAAAGCATAATTTAATTACAAAAACAACCCCAAAAAGCTGAATCCGGTTCTGCGTCTCACACGTACGTCGGGCTATTTTCCAAACTCTGACCGCAAGCTATGCATTTCACTGCCCCCTTTTCATTTACTAGGGTGCACTGCTGGCATTCATGTCCTCCGCTGGTCAGTGGAGAGCTCTCAGCACCTCTATTCCTGCTACGACTACACATCTCGCAGATTTCCACCTCTGGCCCATTCAGGTAGGTACAAGCCCAGCAGCTCCATTTACTCTGTGAGGAGGAACTGTTGCTGCTATAACTTGTGCTCCTTATGGAGCCTGCACTTGGGCTTCTTTCATGTCGAAGGAGTGACGATCCCCTCCTTGGTGTGGGCAGTGAAACTTCCTTGCTCAGTTTCTCATCACGGATGGGCTTCCTTTCCCCGCTAGAGGTGCTAGATTTACGGGATGTCATCCCTACATCCAAACTGTTAGATTTATCCAGCTTCTCGGCCATGGTAGACAACGGAGCTGCTCCATCGGTAACAGAGATGTCCGCCACACCATCACTTGCTCTTCTTCGGTGCATCAACTTTCCTTGTCGCAATGGAGAAACCTCCGGAACACTAGGTGAAATTTCAGACTGGAAGGGCATTGGGGGTGGGAGCGTAATCTGGTCACATAGATGAGCGATGACCTTATTAGCAGCAGGCATGCATGCGCCATTATCAACAATCCTTTCAGCGACACCAACTCCATTTTCATCGCCATTGCTGGGGACGACATTGTCATACCAGCTCCGACGATTTTCGCTCACATCCGTTTTTCTAACTAGAGGTTTTTCCTGCTTTTCAATGTCCTGCTGAGAAGGGTTCCTGTTTAGCGAGCCTAGGTTTCTGGGCGACTGAGCATCAAAAGCCATGGTTGAATTCGTTAATGGCACTGCTCCGTACACGGGGTGCACATGCATATTATGTCCATAGGGGACATTTGTTCGACATACGTGGCCGGCTAAGATTTTCGGGTGAGAGTTGATGTAGCCGCCGAGATAATAGGGGTTGACGTACTGGTTCTCTAGGTTGATGAGATTTTCGCTGATGGGAAACCTTTGCGTCATTCCAGACATGTTTGTTGGAAATGGGCTGGGCATTTTTCTCATTTCGTTTTCATCGAATGTCAGCGGGCTTTGGTTAAACAATGGTGGCATGCAACGGTAAAGATCCACGCTAGTTTTCAAATGGGGATGGCCTGATGTTCTCGTTTTCATGGGATTGGTTTGTTGAGAAGAGTAATTGGGAGACTGAATGCCTATTTTTCGTGTATCAAGGCTTGACCGCCCCGTCCGGACCAAATCAGGGCTACATTTCAGGAGATCTCCTCGTTCTCCATGATCTTTGTTGTAGCCCTTGCGTTCCAGAGACTGATCCACGTAACCCCAGGAATCTGCTCTGGTTTCTGGATCATAAAGCACTTTCTGGCTATTTGGCAGATAACTTAAGCCATTGTAGAAGGTGGCAATGTGCTCGTCAGTCGTCAATGGCTTGGATACACTGCTATCAAAACTGTGGCCATTTCGTAATTGTTTTTGGGCAGCCCATGGTAAACCGTAAGAGATTTCCGGGTAAATCGCATCGGCTTCCATCGTGTCTGCCAGGCCATCGATCCAGTCACATGGCACATCGACTAGCTTTTCCACTTTTACGTAGCCATTGCTCTTGTTGGGGGTGCGAATTCTGGAATCTACCTGATATGCGCTTTTATCGTGGCGGCTCGAGTCGACGTTCCGACCACGCTTCTGTGAACCGAGCAAAAGGGCCACCGTTTTCAGAGCATCACATACGTTGTGCCTTCGGACATATGCAATTTCTCTTAATGAGTAACATCCACCCGTCTTTTCCATCACTTGCATCATGATCTACGAAAATTAAAGTGAAATAATTGTTTTACTTTAGCTTTTCAGGGTTCAAGCTAATTCGAGTTTTTCAATTTTTTGTTTAAAATAATATTTGCATAGCTGATCAAATTACAATGTTCGAGTATTGTCATTAATCATGCAATAAAAAAGAATCTCGATGTGAAATAATACCTGACATTCCACAGCAGCTATGAGACAGTTGAGTGACACATCGATAACTCTGTCAGGATCAATGGGCTCACTCAACGCCACCTCCATTTTTGATGAATCTTCATAACCCATCAAATGTAAAACCTCAATCGCATTACTTAGGTGGGCGTCTATGTGGTGCTGGTAGAATCCATTATATAACTAGAGCATACAACATCAGTCAATCAGGAAAAAAGCTTTAATAAATTAATAATTATCCAATAACGGAAATGTAGATTTATGTAGACTCGATCTGCAGGTATCGATCCGAAATACTTATTTTAATAAACGGCATGCATTACAAACATTCCCTAGCTCCTCACTAAAAGGAATGATAGTACGGTAAATATGGAATCACAAAACCAAATTCTCACTCTAATATATCTGTATTCCTGACGCCAAGGTTGGCAAAGTAGATTTACGGCATATTTTTCCAGGGCATCAAACGCACGAGATGCCTTGTTGGCTTTCAGGTCTGAGTTATTTTCAACGCTCCTGCGGAGAACTTCAAGAAATTTTGGACATGGGAACTTTTCCTTATGAGGAACGGTAGACAAATGTGTTGTAATTAAATCTGCAATACAATATTAATTACAGGAATCACTTTGATGTTATAGTCACTGCAACCATAGATGTCACAGAAAATAGACAAACAATAAAGAACCCTTATGATAACTATGTTGTTGTTTGTGGCGTTTTACAGTTGGCCTATTTCTGCACACGATAGCTAAACACTAACGCCAGAGGATGTTCTAGCATCGTATACCTGGGAATTTTGCTTACGAAGGGGAACTTCCACCCCCACATGCGGGATCTTTAACGTGCAGAGATCAAACGGGATCTACACGGGACTTTGGTTTAAACTCTAATCCGAAAGAGCCGCCACTTAGGGAATTTTGCACATCCTCAAATTTCTCATCGACCTCGACCGGGGAGTGAACCCCGCTAGTTAGGATCGAGAGGCAAACACGTAAACCTCTCGACCATCGGCGCCAGTATGATAACTATGTGTCATTTAATTAAAATCACCCACCTTCAAGATCTCTCCTTCTCTGCAATTTCTCATTATTTTCATCCAGTTGCAAGTAGCTCAAATGTGTTCGCTGAATTTTAGCCAATTTCTTCTGTGCATCCCCTGAGCTGGGAACAACTTGTGTGTAAAAGGCCATAGTTTGGCTTCAGCCATTCTGAAATAAAGAATACATAAGTAAATGACTAGGTTTCTGTAAACTCACTGGTATGAGGTGCATTGTACAAAATATCCTGCTGTGGAAACTATTTTTCTTAAGCAAAACATGACACTTTTTGGATTGAAAATGTTACAAGTCGTGTACCGATAAACAGCTGGGTGAAAATCCTAACAGCTTATGCATTTGTTTATTAGGTGCATTTGCGCGCCCCCGCCACACATTCAACGTCTCGCATTGCTATTTTATGTATACACAAACTAATACAGAAGCCTTCGCATGTGTCATCCAGGGAAAAATAAGTTCGGTGTTCTGAACATCCTCTTGAACTATTTTTGGGGAATGACGACACAGGCCAGATTAAACTGCTAAGGCAGTGACTTTAGACTTTTAAAATAATGATGGGCTTTCATAAAATGAACGGGTCACAGTCTATAGAGCATGGCGTAATTTCTGTCCACTATTTTTCTCAAGGCTGGAGCAATGTTATGTTTAAATTAGCAAATGCAGTTTTCTATATTTTAACGACAAGCAGATAAGAAAGTGAAACCCTCTGGCGATAGTCTTTCTTGCTCATGAGCTGTGGAAAACTCAAGAGGATTAAGTGAAGGTAAAAGTAGTAAACATGGAGAGATAGGGCTGTGGTGCCATAATTTGTCACATAAAAACAAGTCGGCATATTAGGAAAACTTTCCTCATTTACGAAAGTTAGAAGAAGCTCAGTCTCTCTTGTTTTTGCGTTTTAGTTAGCCTGGAGTCAAATACTGTATGAAATTTCGAAGATCTTGAGCAACTTGCACACAGGAAAGTAAGTCCCTAAAAGCACGGCAGTTGTGACTTGACAAAAAATTCTCACAAATTGCAATTAGATTATAATTCCTTACATGTATATTCATTACTAAAATGAAGAAAACCTGTATAATTGGGCTGAAAGTTCTTACCAAGTGAAAAAGGTAGGCCTACTGCCATGTAAAAACCGCTGCTAGCAGTTCCTGGCAGCCACAAAGATGCGAAAATAGATGCTTAAATGAACTTTTGTTGGCTTGCCAACTTTCTTTACAAACTGCAAACATCCATTGAAAAAGGGTCAAAGCAAAACAGTAGCTTTTCATTCTGCCTTCGAATTCCTCATTGTTGTCTGTCATGAGGAATTTTTATTTTGCTGTCATGTCATAGCTTGATGAAATAACGCATTTCAATAAACAAACAAGTGGTAGTTTGCATACGAATTGCATATTGCAAAGCTAATCCGCAGCCGAACACAATATTTGCTATTGCAAAAAAAAAAAATGCACTTGCAGATAACAGCTAGTCCCCGAACTTCGAAACCTGCCAAACTTCACGTCTAAAAATCGTGAACCAGCCTACTGTAAGAACCAAACGTGCTGTATCATGCATATCTTAATGTTTTGAAATTAGAAAAAAACTCACATTGGAGCAACTGTGAGAATAAAACAATACATATCAAGTTAAGCAAATAAGTATTGACCTAAACCGTTTATAAAATGATAAATAAAGAGATAGCAGATTTTCAGGAAATCTATGCCAACATTAAATGAATGATAAATTCTCAAGACAGATATGGACATTTTATCACATATGGAAAAACAGAAAACACCAGGGACATGTTTCCCTATTCTGGGCCAAGAGCAATAAGTAGCAACCATGATTAGGCTACAAGATGTTTTACTAAGACGCTGTATGGATTTTCGAGCATAGGCCTATGGTTGATGACATGACCCAAAAACTGAACATCAGATTGGAACTACGTACAGTGAGGGAAAAAAGTATTTCAACACCCTAAAAATGTCGAATAACTTAATAAATAATTACATTTTTGCAATGAA
>JAQGBX010004801.1:0-14707 GCA_034698745.1 Megaphyllum sjaelandicum | reverse complement strand
ACAGTATCAAATGCCTTAGCAAAGTCAAGAAATATAGCATCAACTTCCTTTCCCTCGTTTAATGCATTTTGGATTTCATTTTGGATTTTGCATTTTGGATGGCCGAAGATATCTAGCCGAAGACGCTCACGCGCGCCTTCTATTGGTTGACGTCACGGGCTGGTCCTCTGCGTGAGGGCTTTTTTTTTAGAGATCTGTAGTAGACTGTAGAACTATACTTCATACTGCTTTTTGCCGTCAGACCCGGCTCCAATTAGAGACACCGCTTGTTATGGTCATTTGGGCTCACGAATAAAATTGGGAATTCACTTCACTTCTCCCCCTATCCTTTCTGTTTGGGGTGCCATTGTATGTTTCGCATTATTCCATGACCCCACGCACCTGTGCCCTGGGAGTTACCCCACGGACGGACCAAACCCTAGTCTTAACTGACCCCAAGGACACTAACGTATAAGAGGTCCGTTTTTTGAGGAATTTTGAAAGACATTTTTAAGCATTTATAATCTATAATTTTTATTTATGCATAGATATTGAAGGAAAATAACTCCACGTTTTAATCGGAAACAAATCCTGTTTACAGTATCACTTTTCGCCGCCATTTTGGTTTAGCAAATGACGCTGAATGAATCATAGATGGCGATGTCATGCAACGCACTGCATTTTTAGGTTCCATATTATTGCGATTGATCACATGGATGTGTATTTTCTAAATTTATGGAATTCTGTGTTTATTTGGTGGTTTTTTTTTCATAGAGGTAAAGGGGAAAAAAAGCTTGCGGTTTTCAGTCCTAATCAGTTGACGTTACATGTACTTAAGGGAAAACACAACAGCAAAAGCTATAAAATGCAACATTTTCACCAACTTTTGCAAAGATGTTGTCTGAAGCTCAACTCTCGTTTGTAATTAGACGAGAAAGGCAAACCGTTAATTACGCAAATGTACTGTGAACCAAAATTAGCTAAAAGCTGCCATGATATACAGTATAGCATACTGTGCATGATAGCCAGGATAGAAGGTTATTTTGATAAACAAACACCCTTCAAATTTTAACTAAGCTCGATTGGAGCAAAGGTAAAACTATAGGGTAAAAACTGAACCGGAAATTTACTTTCGTGGAATCAGATTGGGAGAAAGTTTAATCGAAAGTGAAACTGGTATTAAAAGGAACCGTAAAGCTATCGAAAACAAATGCGTGAGTTTTAACAATATGATTAGATGTTTAAAAAACCAATACCTGCTATAGTCAAATTTATAAAAAAAAATTTCTTGGCGCGATTAACATATTTCAATCTTACAAAAAAAATATATATATATAAATATATATACCGGATTCATCCTTAACGCTAGCCCACATTGAAAAGAATTGCGATTAAGATATATTTGGAAATGTATAGCTTGACCGCAAAACATGTAATGCATTTCAAAATATTTTTTTGCGTTATTATACATGTTCACAATATATTCCAAATTATTTTCAAAATCTATTATCGTCAATGTATTTGATATACATGTTTTCCAATCTGTGTATTTTCAATTCTTGTCAATGCATTTGAAATGCATTACATTTGTTCCAATCAATGCATTTTCAAATGTGTTCTTGTCAATGCATTGAAAAACATAATTACAAAATTAATTTTAGTACATGTGCTCCAAATATGCATTTTTTATAATGTATTTTCGTACATTATGTCAATATGTGCATTTTTCCTTATAAAGTATTCTTGTCAGTGCATCTAAAAATATAATACATGCATATGGTGGTAAAATTGTGTTTTATGGTGCAATTTAATAATGCAAAATGTTTCTTCTATTACAAGTATTCTAATCTGTACATGTTCAATTGCATTTCTTTTTCAATGAGGGAATTCAAAAATAGATGGCCAAGAATTAATACAGATAGGCCCTATACGGATGCACTAGACTCCCAATTATATATCCGGGATCGGATTAAAAAAGGATATCCATTAATCCTCCGTTAATGATTACTTCCGCCATTAATCCAAGAATGGCAATTAATTGCCGGATCACTGACTCCATTTAATTGGGTGTATCGAATAACAAAAAAAATCATTGAAGAAACTGTTTTTCCAGAGATGTTGCGTGCGCGCAAATTATGGGAAACTGCCTTCAAATGAATGTTTCTAATAACATCCTATTTTTTTCTTCTACGAATCTGATTTTTCTTATTCGCTGAGTTCGTTGAGTTTGGTTGACCCTAACTTATTTCTTGACCCTGACCTGAACAATTTTTTTTCCTATTTACCGGTAGTTAATTGTCTTTGGTTGTTTGTCTCAATACGTCATTGTTTGCTGTGGGCCAATATGGGGACTGTATGTAATTGCTCGACTTGATAAGATAACATGGTCCGTTAGTAAACAAAGTTTATCGGGTATTTGATTACTGTAATAAATGTCGCGTTATGGCATAGCTTAGATCACTTTTGCTAATTGAACTGATGAGTTGCTTCGGAGATTATTTTTTCCAAGTTTTTGTGGAGCCTGGAGAATTTTACATCTGTGACAGGGAATGCCCCCTTATTTCGATAGCTATAATCACATGACTGGAATGGTTGCTGTGTTGTTCCCCAATTCTTTATATGGAATTTTTTAAATATGGTTTTGGGCATTTTCTTCCGTTATTTATAATTTCATATAATGTATAAATTTCCCATGCGTTTATTTTGGATGAATTAAAAAGTTTTGTTTTTCCCATTTCACGATGAATTATTAAACAATATTAACTGTTTAAGCGCAAACCAGAATACAAGGTGTCTACGAAGTCTCTTAACTACTGTTTTTTTTTTAAATATTTTGAAACTTGTTTGGAGACTTATTTGGGAAAATCATGTACAGTAGGCCTATGAGTCGATCGCAGCATTGAGTGGGTCTAAACAAATATACAATTTTTTGATGTATATTTGATCGAGTATTTTCGAAATGTCACATTTCAAAGTATTTTTGAGTGAAACAACATGTTTTCTGATGATGTTCGTAACTTTGAATTATCACAACTCGTAACGACAAGAGTAAAATTTGTAACGTTTAGCGTTTTGTTACCTATTGGGAATTTTTCGAATACATGTATTTTAATGTATTATTTTTTTGTATGTCATGCGACCATTTCAAATGAATTAAGAAGCATAATATTGTTAATAGTTGCACGTGTTGATTACAACACGGAAAATTGTAAATGGGATACTCTCCGTTACCTATAGCAGTACACAAAAAATATATGAACATCATAAAGATTTAAGTTTATTACTAAGAATACCTTTGAAATATCCTCCAGACACCAGTTTTTAGCAAACATCGTAATCGGTTATTTGTAGCAGTCAACAACCTTGGAATAACGATGAATTTTCAATTCTTGAGAGACAATTTAAGCTTTTACATTGACGAACGAACTTTCCAGCATCTTGAAATTCTCCAGGCCCTGCAATTTGCTTTATTTTCATTAGTAGATCGATGCCAGTAACTAAGCATGCTCCATAAAGTCTGTCAGAGGAAAGGGGTCTTATTTTTATCGTTTTCGTTACAACATGAAAAATGTGACATAAATTTGCTTCTAAAAGCAGTTTGATCTTATTGTATATGCAGTAGGTATAGATACGGTTTTATGACTATAATAAAATTGGGCTTGTATTGGGAAAGCTCACATGGCCACATATGGCGTTATAATCAAGATATGGATGTAGGCTACTTTGGGTGTAAACAGTGCATTTTTGTAAATGCCAGATTATTGTATAGGCTAATACCAGGGCCTCATGGTCTGAGATGGGGGGGGGGGGGGGGTAGGTTGAGGGCCATACGTTTGTAAACTTGTAAAGATAAAGAAGAAAACTACATTGTCCATGATCATGTGATAGTAAGTCGGCACTGCTAGTGGACAAGATGTCGATGTACAGTATACATTGTTGTCCAGAGATGGTGAAGATTTCGACATACAGTAGGACTTTATGTAAATTTGAGCAATCCACGCTTTCCACTTTAGAGAAAAGCCTCCACTTCAGAAGTGACACAACTCAAAATATAATCAATTTCTACTAGTACAACTGTAAGCAAAACGAGCTTTCGGTAAACACGGCACATCTGGTGTCGTATTTATCGTATTGTTACATACAGTATTTAAAAAGGCTTTATCTAAAATAAAATGTTGGGTCATTTCTGAAGGTTATTGGAGTTATTGACCAATTTGATGACGTTACACGCTGTTGAATATTTTTTTCCAGATGCTAATATACAGTATTTGCAGTGTACTCTTGAGTGTATTCACAGCAAGATGTACCCAACATTATTTTGATGATGCACCGAATTAATACGGTGTATTCAACAGGGAAAACTAGAATTAATGTGCCGAACTGAAATTGAAAGCCAAATGCTGTAACGGAGCAACCTCTGGAAATGTAAAGCAATCAACCTTCTCAACTTCTTTTTTTTCTTCTGACCCGTCATCCTCCTCCTCTCATCTCTCACCTAACTCAATCGATATACAGTACCTTTCTCTTCCTTCTCATGTTGCACTTCTCTCAGTTAATGTTACCAGAGTTGTTGATTGTCCCTGGCGTTGTTGTTGTGCTCTTCTAAATGGCCGCTGGTGTTGACAGACGCATTTCACCTCACTTGGCATACCATTGTTGAGCTTCCCATCTTTCAAAATCATGCTTTTCCTTTTCTTATCCTCTTTTATTTTCTTTTCATTATCCACTTACCTTTCCTTTTCTTTTCATTATCCACTTACCTTTCCTTTTATTGCGATATCCTCGTTATCTTCGTTTCATTATCTCCTTTTGGCTTTATCTCTCCTTTCATTATCTCCTTTATCTTTCATTTTATATTAACCTCTTTTATTACATTCTCTTTTCTTTCAAACATTTTTTTACGATTGTCCTTATTCCTTTTTTAATATTATCCTTGTCAATATGCTCGCTTCATCTTCAGTCATTGACATCGTCAATCCTGCCATTATTCCTTCCCCCTGCCCTTTCATTCTTTCTTCATCTTCCTCGCTGCCATTATCTTCGTTGTTTTTCTGGCCTGGTATCCTATTCCATTGTCCTGTGAAAATTGCTTTTCTTACCTTTATCCTCATCTTTCCTGCCTTATCCTCACCCGCATTACCTGACATTGACCTCATCTCTGCCATTATCCTCATCCTCATCTTATCTATATATCCTCATCTTCATTCCTGCCATTATCCTCTTCCTCATATCCTT
This sequence comes from Megaphyllum sjaelandicum, assembly GCA_034698745.1. Taxonomy (NCBI): domain Eukaryota; kingdom Metazoa; phylum Arthropoda; class Diplopoda; order Julida; family Julidae; genus Megaphyllum; species Megaphyllum sjaelandicum. Next base: position 9,493 of record JAQGBX010004801.1, on the reverse strand, counting down.
GTCCTCATCTTCTCCCCCGCCACTGCCTATACATCCTCTTCACTATCATTGTTCTTAACATCATCCCAGCCATTTATCTCCCTCATTCCTGTCATTATCCTTACCCTTTTTTACTACCATTATCCTCATCCTTTTTTTTTACCATTTTCGTCGTCCGCTCTTGTCTTTGTACCTCGTTCCTTTTTTTCTCCCTCTCTGTAATGGACATGTCCTAAATGCCCATTTTAGTGGTAAATTCCGGGCCTCGAATATATCCCGCCCAATACCGCTAGAATCACGAGGATGTATTGTATTCCTAATCTAATGGATTGTATCCGTCTGAGCGATTCAATAACTAAGTAGGCATTAAAGTGTTTCGTCGTTTAATCCGTAAGTCATTTTGTAAAGACACTTAGAAGCCAGTATTCCCGAACAGACTATGAATACTCGAACTGTCCAGTAATACATGTAGTTTCACAAACATAATTGCATTGCTGGGTCTATAATAGTGTCACAACGTCCAACGTTCTCAATGCCCTGATGTGTTTTTAAGTTACTGCTTTGACATGTCTATTTTTTTGAAACAATATGCTAAACACATTTTAAAATTTCTATCAATAATATATCTTAACACTTCATTTGTGTCTACCATATGAACCACAATCTTTCTTTGCCAGTTCTACACCAGGCAAACATCAAGCATTGATCGGAGCAATATTGTAGAGCAACATCCCAAATGCAACATGACACCCCAAAGAAACATCAAACATTTATGATAACATTATATCGTGGCGAAACATCCCAGATGAGCTACCACACGTACACACAGTAGCACCATTTTAAATAGTGTATTACATCGTCTTTTTTTTCTTTCAAATAGCGCCACCTAGTGATCGATACGCAAAAAGGTTAAACGAAGTTTTTGATTAGTTTAAAATGCGTTTGAAATATTGCAATGTTTTCGACTTTGGATTCTATACATTTTTTTTAAAAAAAAAACAACAGCATTAAAGAGCGGTTTGCAATTTTAAAAAAAATAATAGGATCGTATCTAAACGAGACTTGCATGTTGGAAAATATATCCAAAATTTACAATCCTTTCTTAAAACACTATATTGTCTAGTAATATTGCGAATTTAGGAGTTGTAGCTCACTTCAAGATTATCCTAATGGATTTTTTTCTGACCAGTCTGTGCCATTTTCGGTAGTGTACCTATAAATATTGGTTCTAGATAGTATTAGGTGCAGCCTGCTGCTTTAGACATTGCTAAAAATGAAAATCAGGCCGGAACTCCCTGAACTTGTTTTCCTACTCTGGAGCTGCTATTTATGTAAACAAATATGCCAGCACATCGTTGTAAATTAATCGGCATCGCCTTTATTCTCGGCACAGAGTTCCGCATCTCGTATTTATTTTGGAAATCAGGCCATCAGCGCTGCCAGAAATGGTGGCAGATTTTTAACTTTGAACGCATCAAACATCTCTTCAGAGGCCTGGGTTGACTCATTGCAAAAACGATGAGATACTTGCTTCAACTAGATACATGACTCAACTAGATCATTTTTTTAATCAATAGACAACTTCGTGTTAATTTTCAATAATTTTCCTTGAAGCAACCGGCATTTCAGAAATGCTTTTGAAAATGTTCAGATTAGAACATTGTACATTTTGAAAATATGTTTAGATTGGAGCATTGCATTTACATTTATATTGAAAATGTTTAGATTGTGGGGTTGAAACATTGTAAATATTGAAAGTGTTGAGATTAGAACATTGTACATTGTACATTTCAAGAATGCAAATGTATAAGTATTTTCAATTGCATTGACGACAATAATATGGCATGAATACATTTTGAAAATCACTAACGAGAATACATTTTGAAAATAATTTCAAACTTGTCTTTAGTAATTTTTACAAATGCATTTCAATGTTCCAATCTATGCATATTTCAAGTGCATTTGTTTCAATGGAGGAAGCATCATCTAGAGATCCTTACTGTACATGACAAGGCTAAAAATGACTTAGTGTTTAATTTTCAATTAGAACGTTGGAAATTAACAAAAAAAATTTAATTCCTATATTGATTTTCTCTCATTAACTATGCATTGTGTATTTAACTTTACGTCTAAATTAATTTATATTCCAAAAATTATCGAAACAGAACGTACCATTATAGGACACCTTTTCAATGAAGGGGAAATCTGCGCTCACTCAGTAAAGTTCCAAAAAATTGATATTTTCTTAATCTAAAACTACGTCCACGCTGGAGGACATACATGTATCGAGGAACTTCGTTTTGCTAATTGCTGTCAATTGTTTACATGAATTGTTTTGCATAATATGTTAATGTATATAAATTGTTTACATAATATTATTACAAAATTGATTAAATAAAACCAACTACTTGAATAATGGATCAACTAAATAAATTTGTAACTATAATGTTAATGTACATTGTTTACTTCATGTAAGTTTGTTTCCAGAAACAACTGGCAACTAATTAGCAACCGAAAATTCCTCTTTGTTACCTCCAGTGTGGACGTAGATGAAAGGAACAGCGAAGAACTTTCTGTTGCCAATTGGTTGCCATGCAGTTGTTTCTGGAAACAAACTTATGTAAACAATGTATGTGAAACAATGCACGTAATCTACTGACAGCAGTTTGCAACTACTGCAAAAGGTTCCTCTGTTTCCTCCAGTGTAGAAACTGCTTTTTTCTTAAAGATTTGTTGCCCGCAGTGGACAGTTGGTGCCTCGTTTTACCCCATATCGGACAAGTTATGTTTAGCATATTAGCTTAGATTTAGTGCAGTAATGGGCTCGTAATAAACGGGTGTTTAGCTAATCCCTTGTTTTCGTTTAGTGGCTAGGGAAACGTGACGTCACGGTTTAGCTGGCTCACTAATCTCATAATGTTCAGCTAAGCTCGAGTTGGCGCTAATATTGTTTGCACGATGCTTCGCGGGGTGTAAACCCGTAATGGGGTGTCTAGTCCTCTTCACACTGGAAAAGCCCCTTAATGCTCGTAGCGCCTCCTGTTTTCCCATTAAAGTATAAAAACTCCATTATGAAAATGACATCAATATCGACTGAATAAAATTGCAGGGAATGGAGGCACGTCGAAGACGCTTCCCTCAACACTTTTGAGATGGCCAATTTGCTTTTACGACGCATAAACTACATTGTAGAGATCGTATTTTTGAAGGTGGAAAAAAAAAAATGGCGTCGCCTCGATCGCTGAAGCGCCGTAAGGTTCGAAGCAAATTTAGGCGATCGTCGAGCGCGTTTATGTATTTCTACATTAATTTCCTTACCAGACTATAAAACGTCGTCATTTGAGCGGTGTGGAAAGCACGTAGGCGTATTTATCGTTTTTTTGCAACCTAAGAAGATGCCCCTGGTGCTGCCACCTGGGAGACGTCTTACTCCTGCATAAGAAACGCGTACTTGTTCGCGGTTTACCTAAGTAACATCAATGAATAATGACCTTTTCCGGCTCCAAATATTGAGTTACATTGTGTATGCATCTACTTACCGATTATCTGGGGAGGCTGGGAAATAAGTTTCCCCGGATAATCCACAAAGTGCATGAAGTTACATTGTGTAAACTTGTTTAAAAATGTCCCGTTTCTTTAGAATGACTGGAGATTTTTTTAAAAATGATATTAAGTATAGTTCATTAGGAACTTTAATTTTAATTAAGAAAATGTTTTTTGAATTAATTTCTCTGTTGTGTTTTAGAATATTTTTATTAAGAAATGTTTATGAACATAAAAATATGGAATTACTCATGTACTCACGCTTTTATGAATTTACATTGTGTAAATAGTTTATATATGAAAAAAAAAGTTCATGTTTCTCTAGAATAAGTGAAGTCTTTTTTTTAAAAGAAAAATAGAAGTTCATTTAGAACTTTAATTTTAAATAAGAAACTCATTTTAAATTATTTTTCTGTCGTTTTTTTGTGGAAATATATCGGTTCTTATTTTAATTTTTGGTGAAATTTTTGTTGTTGTTGTAAATATTCGCATCAGTTTTGGAAGAAAATAATTGCTTTATGAGAAATTCGTATCGTTGATTGCAAGAAAATATTTGATCAAAAGTTGATAGTTTCTTATGATATTTTTTAACTAATTGAGGATTTTTACCAAACGAATACCATTTTCTGTAGATTAAGATTAGGAAAAAAATACGGTTAATTCGACCCCGGGTAATCGGGAGCATTCTATAAACGAAATTTGCATGACCAATTTTTGCTCTGACCATATCTCTTCAACAGGCCATTTTTTTTTCTGGAAAATTGATGTGAACATGAACACTTAAGACGCTAATAACAACAACGATGTTTTCTTTCCTGGAAACCAGATGGCGCTCTGGAGTTCTGGGTGCCATTTTAACGCGATGTACGTTTTGCAACAAGTACTTTTAGCAATTTAGCATTTGGAGATGTTTGGGGAATGCTCGCAATTTCCAGTTTGATGCCAATCATGCACTCTTCTTCTGGCAAAAGCAAATATTTACGGCAATGCATGGCGCGTCTGTCTATTATTTTAATGGCTTTATGTAAACCAGATGGCGTTGCTTCTGCCTCTCACTAATATTTACGGACCAGAGAAATTAATCCCTCCGAAGAATATGAGGAGCCTGGACGTGACGTCACGAAGGCTGGTTGTCATGACGACCCTCGCAAACTACTTTCCAAGGGCCGTTGAGCCTCGGTTCATGTTCCGCAACACGTGTGTTATTCGTGTTAAACTGCCCGATTTATAAGAGGATGAGTTTTCACTCTCGTAAATCGGTCTAAAATCTGGATTTATTGGCTAAAATGAAAACGAAACTGCGTTTGAAATTGATGCGTGTCCCTGTGGCTGGACGGTTGGCATGGCAACTAGCCCCGCAAGGTTCTTTTAGCTGGGTTCCAACTCTTAAATTGTCCGGTAAATTCAGAAATATATTGACTATTTAATGTGTAGACATATCGCAACCCTGCTTCAATAGTTACATAATCCTGTTTTGTTCAGTTTTCTGGTGAATTTAAGTGAATTTAAGTGAATTACGTGTATTGTAACGTAACTTGGTCACTCATTTTTGTCGTTGTGATCTTAAAATGTCGGTTTAAAGGCCGTTACACACGTGGAAAGTTATACCTGGAAATAAATTGCGAGGAATTGCAGGACAGTTATTTCAACTGAAGCAATTTTTTGTAATTGCTGCACACATGGGGCGATACTTTCCGAATGTATCCCTACTGTAGATGGCAGCTCTGTTTGAAATGTAAATGTGGATAAACTAACTTGATAGCATTAATGCTTTTATTCCATCCTATGAAGGTTTTCCTGATTGGCCTGTCTGTGCCAGTCAGACACACAGTAAGTTGCTCAGAAGTGGAAAAATGTCTGGAAACATATTTGCGAAGTATTTTTTTTCGCAACACACAGGGGAATATCAAGCAACAATATATCTGGAAACAAGTTTCGGGATATAATGTAAATTGTCTCGTGTATTTGTTTTATGTATTTAATTCCACTTCCGCTTCAGAAGTGACACAACTCATCATTTTCCATGCGATAAAGCAAATTTGAATCTATATGTATAAAATAGAAAACGCTGTCATGTTTTCCGTCACTGACTCGCTGACTGGCATTGAGTGTGGAATCCATATGATTGGCCACTCATGGCACACCCCCCCCCCCCCCCCCCCATCAAGAGCGTGAACTCCGTGGGGAATTCCAAGACCATAAATCTTTTTACCTTGGAGACAAGAACAACTAAATCTAATTCCTGATCGCATAAAAGCGGTTCGAAAATCAAACAGCAATTTTTACCCGGGAAAGGCCGGGTTTTTCCGCTAGTGCACTATAAAATTAACTGATACTATCATGCATTTTGCCGAAACTATGATAATCTAGCTCAGATATATGTTGTCTTTACTGAATATTTTAGAGCTCATACTGTAGATCGCGACTTAATACCGTCCGTAATATTAAGGCAATTTGTTGCCGAATTTCAGGCAAGTTTAGGCGTTTCCGAATAGTCAAACGCATATTTCTGAGTATATTACTAACCTTGGCTATTAAAAATTAAAAATTTCAAACTGAAATTAATTCTGATTAATTTTTTTTTAAATTGGAATATTGGAAAATTTTATTTCTAATCTTGCAGTCAATAAAAGGACTTTTTGACCATGCATTTCATTGCCAGAATTATGGCAACAAATTGACTCGTGTGTGTATGAAAATTGACAATTTTTGAGTTGTCATTTCTGACACAGGAGTGAGATGTAACATACTTTCATCTCAAATTCTGATATGAGCCTAAAAATCTTCATCGCTCGATCCCTCGAGCGATATTACATGTATATGTATATCATGAAAAATATGTTTCCTCTTAATTAATCTCTGCATTTTTATTTTTCTAGGTAAGTCCTAATTTCGTTTTATATGGAAAATCGGGATGATGGAGCAGCTCGCAGTATTCTTCAAGTGCCATTTCAAGCATCAGTAAGTTGATGTTGCCATGCGGGCCCCTGGCCAATGTCGTGTTTTCTCCAAATTTCCAGGTTTTTCCAAAACTCGCAGATTCTCCCTTCGGCTAATTAAGGCAAATTCAATTTGCTCCCGATGTCGTAGGCACCAACCAATTTGGGATATTTCCGCACCGTGCATGCATTTTACGCCCCTCACGCCCCCTAGCGTTCGGCAATGGCGAGCAAATTGATGCCCACCTCGCTAATTGGATTTTAACTGAGTTCCTTGCATATTTTCTCGATGCCCCGTACCTTCGAACGGGAAAAGCCGAAACCATGGCAACCCCTCGCGTGCGTGCCCTTCGTTGTTTTCGATCTGACTTCTGCGCTGACCGCGTACGTGGTCACCTTGTTTTTCGGAGAGCAGCCCCCTCGGGAAGGTGGCACGCTAGGCCTAACGGATCATTCTACCTGGCCGTTCAGTGGACACTTCATTTCCGGAGGACTGTTTAATGGCCACAATGGCTTATCCCCACCTGGCTCGTTGCGCGTGCGACTCCCAAGATGGCCGACTAGGGAGGTTCGATTCGTACTCGTATTTGCACATTGATTTTTGCATGGAATTGGGAAATTGGGCCACTCGTAAAATAGCTGACCTAGAACTTCATACGGGTACTCATCTACGAATGGCATGTTTAGGACATGATTGATTAATCGTGGAAAAGAGCGGGTTCCAAGATGGCCGACATAGTAGTTTCGATTCTTACCGAGCGTTTGGGTCGAATTGGTCGCAGACTGCATGCTCATGCACTTTGGTTAACTGTGGTTAAAGGGGCGATTTCCAAGATAGCCGACTTATGCCTGATTTACAATGCATCGACGAACTTTGGCCCAGGTGCAATTCCTAGTTCTCCACGTCATTTTGTCGTCTGCACCCCTCTGACGTTTTCAAGATACATGTAGCGTCAAAGATATACAATGTAGTCTCCATTCGAACACGGATGGGAACACTTCCCCGAATGGCTTTTGGGATAAGATTAAATGCATGGTTAAGGGCGACTTGCAAAATGGCCGACTTTAATAAGAGTTTTGATTCGTGCTCTTCTTCGTGCTGCGCGTTTGAGATTTTTAGTCGCCGATTGCGCATGCGTAGCTTTGGGGAACTTACAATATGGTTGCCTAAAGGCCATCACGCACGATGGTATAGTTATATCTGGAAATACAGCTGCACTCAAGCTGCACTCATGGAACGATGTTTTCAGAATATATCCCTATATAGTATATGATCGACAGCACGGTTTCAGAGGGAAATTTGTTTCAACTAACTTGAATGCACTGTTTTTATTCCATCCTATGACTATTGGCGAATTTAATTGGGCCAAAAAATCTGCACTAGTGTAGGCTACAAGGTGAGGCATAAGTCTGCATAATCGGCAGTATTGCAGGCAGCAGGCGCAAAAAGACTTTACAGACTTATGCCTCACCTTGTAGCTTACACTAAAGCAGATTTTTTGGCCCAATCAAATTCGCCGTATGTCTTTCCTGATTGGCTGTCCAAAGGAAATAAGTTTTTTTGCGCATGACTGTAACATCTATATGACTTCAGTTTCTTTCCGTAAATTAGTATCTCAGAATATATAGGATGATTTTCTATTCTCGAAATTTATTTGCTAAGGAAATTTTTCAAAACACATGCACGGGGAAATATCAAGCAATATTACTGTAAATCTGGAAACAAGTTCCATGGTTCCATTGCGAGCAACACGAATTAAGTATCAGATATTTGCAAATGCATGTGCAAGTTAAAGGCCTTCATTCTATGTATATACACTGTATTCTAAAAAAATATTTTGTATGGACGCCACCAAAAGAGACACCACACACAATACATGTACATGCAGGGGAAAACTAACATGGATTTTCAATTTATGAAACGACATAAAACATGCTTTTTTGGGCGATTCCAGCCATGGTGTTTTTGGAGCAGATGGCAGGAACGATACAATGGTTGATGGATAAGCAAAAGGGGCGTTTTGTCGATAATTTAAGTTTGGGAATGGCTTTTGCCGTCATTCATCCTAATCCAAGGGATTATTGAACCAATTTGAGAGCGTTGTGGTTTCTGCGATGTCGTGGATAATCGACGTAATCCAGGATTTAGAAACCCGAGGCTTGTTTCACTTTTCATTGGTCATTCGTTGATCCAGCCTTTTTTTTTTTTTTTTTTTTCAAAAAAATGCGGATTTTGGAAGATAAACGGCGAGCAAGTCCGCTAAGATGTCGCGCGTCTTGGTGCGAAAATGTGCAGAAATTTCTGATTTTAGTAGAAATTGTTCTGTGACTATATTTAAGAAACCTTTTTTACGAGAAAAAAAATTGTAAAATTTCGTCCCGTGAGATGTTCTGCAAGGGTTAAAGATTTTTAAATCTGTAACTATCAGACAAGGTTTTTGATGAATTTTGAAATTCACCTATTTTGTTCTGAAATATTTTCAGAGCAATTTCTTAGGTTATTAATTTTTATAAAATGTTAAAAAGATCATGCTTAATAACTTAAAATGAGATATATAAACAATGTCATCAGTTTTGCAATCAATGTTGAATTTCTATTTTCTTTACTACACAGAAATACAATCAGGTATTAAATTCATCTGAATGTTTAACATATGGATCTTTATGTGATATGCTATATATGAATTTATTTTGATGTTTTTTTTTAATGATTTTTTCCTAAACTGTGCCATATATATGAATTTATTTAGATGTTTTATGTATGATTTTTTTCTTAAACTGTGCCATATATAGACCATATTTGGACAAATTAGATTCACATATAAACTATATTTTCACTCATATGGGCCGCATATTAACCATATCTGGCCAGATAAAGGATGCATTTATTAACCATATTAGGCTATATGTGGGCCAGATATGATCATATATGGCATATATCCGTCCATATATGGCCATATTAAAGTTTTCCTCTCGACTCTCGAGAATTGATTGTCAAAAAAAGTTAATTTTTTTGGGGGGGGGGGGGGGGG
>JAQGBX010004800.1:0-14707 GCA_034698745.1 Megaphyllum sjaelandicum | reverse complement strand
ACACCCAACCATGTGAATAAAAAGCGTTATTATTAAAGCGAGCGAGGCCAGTACCTCGAAGCGGATCATCTTCTTCTTCATTATTTTGGCCAAGACTAGTAGGCCTACACGCTTATGGGCCATTCAAAAAGGACGTCCTCATCTAGGGGGTAAGGGGTGGGGTGGTATTTAGTCACGGACACAGTGTGGACAAGGAAAGGGAGGGGGTGTATATGACAAACTCGGACGTCCACTTGATAAAAAAATGCCAAATAAAATCAGTTCCCAAAGTATAAGGGATATTGAGCGCAATATCGCATAGGCGATGTGTTATATAATTGCAAAAATCAGTAAAGAGGGTACCTCTCGTCCTGAAAAAGTCAGAACTTAATAGCTTAGGGTCCATTTGCAAACTTTCAAATTTTCCCAGTAAAAATTTTTAAAATTTTAATTTTTTTAAGTATAAATTCGCAACATTTTCAACTTTTTCCGAAGTCATCTTTTACACATGTATTTTTCCACGTTTTCCCACGTACAAATTTTCAACATTCTCAACTGTTTTCGAGTATTTTACGAATACAAATATTTTTAAGTTTCGTTTCGGACGTTTGAAAGGGGGGGAGGTGGGGAGGGATGTCCTCGATTGACCGGACACAATGCGGACAGGGAGTTCGGGGGAAGTCCAATTTTGGGAACATTTTGAGGACGTCCTTTTTGAACGGCGCCTTATTTCTTTTTCATCAGATAACATTTACATTTAATACAGTCGAATCTCGAGGGACCGTCAGGGACGTCAACATTTACTCTTTAAAACCGTTGTTCGTATTATTAGGAGTCAGACAAAACAGGACCTCAACAATAAGAACTAAAGTCTTATCGAATTTCGGTTGAAATCACACCCCACGTATATAATTGGTAAGGTGCTGCAACTTTAATCAAGGAGATTTCCCGTTATGTTATTCGTCCATACTCTAGGATGGTGATTGGAAATGATTTCGTACTAGAATTCGTGTATGGCGAGTTCTTCGTAATGAGGTTACACTGTATACAATGTTAAAAACTACATTACCTTAAGCATTTGCACAACTGTACTCCTTTACATATAAACTTTTATATCTCACTTACGACGAAATTTTTAGTTTTAAACAGCTAGCTGCTGACTGAACCTAGCAAGCATCGTTCCCCTTATGGGTTTTCACTAGGTACAACCGAAAACAATGGATTTGTAACTGTAACACGTGTGTGGGTTTCAAATTCCCTAAGGTTAGACCTTCCTCGTGCGACTCACCAATTTTCTGCAAGAAAGCACCATAGTTGTTATGAACATCAGCACTGTCAGGCTCTAATTGGAGAAGAGACTTATGGACCCTTTCCGCGTCTTCCAATCTTCCCACCTCACTGTACATCGCAGCTAAATTGGTATAAGCATCTGTATAGGTGGGCTCCAAAACAACAGCTTGTTCCATAAAATGTATGGCTGTGGGCATTTGGCCTTCCTTACTGTCATTAAAAAGGTCTATAACTTACTGCTTTAAACAAAATGAGGTGCAACCAATGCTATTTTTTTCTTATGCATTGTATATGTGTAAATTTAGCCGTTCCCATTTAGTACAGTAACGCAAATTCGCAGAAAATCCTACGCAAAATGGCCGCAAATTGCTTTCTACGATGAGATCAGGCAATGAATTTTGACTGAAACTTCATAAAATGCGAATAGAAATGGTAGCCTACCCCTGCAGTAGATTATCGATTATCCGGAAATTCTCATAACATAAAAACAAATTAAGAGGAATTTTTGGTTTTCGTATTTGTTTCTTGGGATCGAGTTTTAGTTATCCTGAAAATTGCTCTTACCGAACGTCCCGGATAAACGAGTCTACTGTTTGCACTTTGCGTAACCCTTTCTATCGATTGATTAAAGAGGAAGAGAATATGAAATCTTCGTTTCTTCATTACCTTAGAAGGTTTCCCATGTTGAAATGAGCACGGGCGTGAATTGGATTAATGCGTATCGCTTCCATGAAATGAAATTTTGCCACAATTGAATCGTCGACTAGCGTCCCTAAATTATTGTGAGCACTGGCGTGTTCAGGCCAGAGTCTGAAACCGAAAAACGGATGCCTTGAACTTAATAAAATTTGTCGAGTGATCAAAATTATTTAATAAAAGTTGAACATATACTGTACATGTACATGCACATTGGATGCGTCATGCGCGAGACACCTTCAATTTATCGTTTTTATAGAATATCCTCTATTCTTTCTCATACTAAGAAACTTAGAAAAATAATATCAGAAAAAAACATTTACCTTAATGTTTCCTTGTAGTGTTTTATTGCTTCCTGCACGTTTCCCAAGTCGTTTTGGAGATTAGCAAAATTGTACTGCATCTTAGCATTATGAGGCAGGGTCTCCAAACCAGATCTGAATTAAGAGATATCAGTGTGAAGTGTGACACACTATTTCGAGAAAAGCGCTTGGAAAATCATTCATGGATTTTAAATGATTCACAAACTGAAAAAATATGACTTAGGAGAAAATTAAGAATTCCTGTCTAGAGAAAAAAGATGTACTGTACGTGTATTTAATACACCAACTTTCAAATTACTTATATCTAATCAGGGATGTGTGTTTGTTTGGCATGTCACCAACGAAATGTATGTCCTAAAAAAATAATCAGAGTACCTGTAATTTTTTCTATTAATATTTTTATTTTCAAAAAGTATTAATACTGTAATACTTGTCACTTTCCCCCAATTTGTTTAAAAAATTGTACTGCAGATATCAAAAGACTATTTCAATGTTAATCAGCACACAGACATACATACGTTATTCTATACAGAATACATTTGACGATTTCAAAAGGTATCCATAGGCTCACGGATTTCTACATGGACAAGTTTTGTTTCTTATTTTTTCTGTAATTCATTTATCCGTAATAGATGTCTTAATCTGTTGGCACTTAAAACTGCAATGTGTCATTAGTAAACTAATGCGCGGATATTATGTGTACGGTGCTAAAAACAAGCTGCGGCAGCTTACGCCTATAGGTGGGTTTTTGTACGAAAACATAAGAATCACGATAATTACCTGAACAGCGCTTCTCTCGTATTCCAAACTCTATTCCGTCGTATAGTTTTTATTACGAAAAGAAGTATTAGTACAACGACTCCGCCAACGACGAATCGCTTTAACTTTCTAATTGCCATTAACTTTTGTACACCATGTGCCACCAAAATGCAGAAGCCCACGCTAAAAACAAAAAATCTTATTATAAGAACTATTTTTGAAATGAGCCCTAAATTTATGGCTCGTTAATTTTACACCGAACAAACAGTTCGACATTAAAATTAAAGGTCACGTAAATTGGTTGATGCATCCCATAAATTGGTTGATGCATCCCGACATCAGTTTTAGAAGTAATGTTACCCGAATATCGACCTATTTATAACCTGGTTATAGATGCATGGGATAGCTAATGTTGCATGCTGCCACAGATTTTACAATTTCTAAAATAAATTATTAAAAATTATCTTATATTCGACGTCCAATAGTTGTCAGTCACCATCTATTCCAATGTCTACTATGGCTCAAGGTATGTGAAAATGAGAGAGACAGAGGATTTGATTTGTACTGCATATAGAAGCAATCATTTGGAAATGTTAACTAAAGTCCTTTGCATATCATAGGGCAACAATAAAGCTTGTTTTTGAGAAACGAAACTTCTTTTCACAAACATACCCTGTATATTGAAAATACTACAACGAACTGCTCACGCAATTGACACTGCACAGCATACATCCGTATGTTATTAGCCTGACTTACTTTTACAGCGTGCGATGTAATTGAAAAATGCAATTAGAGCAAATGTGTATAAGGCAAGGCAAATCTTGATACATAATCCATGCACGCAACCTCACGCACATCTACAAGTATATGCTGTATTTTTTGGTACGTATAACTGGAAAATGCAAATTGAAGATTACATAGCTATCTACACTTCTTGCGTGTATATTAGTGTACCATTCGTGCTACTCTATATGTGAAATTACATTTAAGTGCGAAAATTTAATTTCAGCTGTGGGGGGACGAGGTGGAAGGAAATAAAATCGGATTAATTTCGAAGGCACACTTTTTATTTACATGGACGTGCATACCAGTGAAGTTAAATTCGTAACCCGCGTAACCCCGATAGCATCCGAATCAGGTACATGTATACTGTATATCATGTAGGCCTATAGCGTTTATTATTTAGAATAAATAGTGCAAACATGTATAAGATAATGTAAACCATTACTGTTCATAAATACATTCAGTGAAGTAATTACAAATGTTTGATAATATCTTTTATTCAATTTGACTGTGGTAAAAGTCCATTTAGTTTGAAATAATAGAAATAGCTTTGGAAATATTCTTCGGACCAATTAGTGTGCACATTAACATAAAAAACCAGAATAAACTATGACAACTTGTTATTAAATACTTAAATAACGAGGGTCAGTAGCCATGGATTATGGTGATGCCATGTACACAAATATACTCATTGACTTTGGCAGACCTTTTTCCTTCATTTGAGCGGAACTGCATTACTGTAATGACAATGATCGTGCTATTGTAGTGGACATCAGAAATTAAGCGACGAGAAAATCCTTGGTTTTCCTACGTTTTTTTCTTTTTCTTTTAGAAAGCAATTCTTAAAAACTTTTTTATCTCTGTGGAAGATCAGTGGAATCAGCAAGAAAACAATTCAGCATTGTATTTTATAAACCAGGATTTTTTTTTTCATTTCATCATCGATCGATGTGAATTTAGACTCGATATTTTATGGGATTCAACCACGGTAACACAAAATTGCATCAGCTGCGTTCAGAACAAGACTTTTTCGTTTTATGATTGAGCATATTGGACATTATTGCTTTAAAAATCCAATATTCTGATTTGCTGCAGGTGCTTATCTGCTTTGCAATACACTCGAAATACCCGCTCTCAAAATTTGCACTCAGACGTTGGCTACTGAACCATCAGATATACAAAACACGCTTTAGGGAGATCGATAGACCAAAAAACCTAATCAACAATTAAAATAAGGTGTTTCTTGCATTGCATAATGTACTCATTAACTGGCAAATATCCGTATACTGATCGCCACGCGTGTAATTGTAGTCCCAATTAATTTGTTTAAAATTTAATAATAAAATTTACCTAGGAAAATATAAAATTCGTTCTGCGACGACGAAACCCACCGTGACGAATAAGTTTGAGGCAGGTAAAAAGGGAAGAACAGTAAACAAAAGCCCTAAACACAAGGCACGCCTATCTCCTTCCTGTAATATACGAAACAATCAACGATTACGTTTCATTTACAATCATCGTATGCAATGCTTTTAAATTTGAAGTTGCCAGTTATTCTCGACACTGGTTGCAATTAAAATCTATTTCAAAATATAAGAAAGATCGTTTTGATTTTAACTTTAATCCAATAACAACAAATACAACTATACGTTCTACTTGTTGAGGAAAACTTTCATGAGCACACAACGCTGATTATGTTAGATCGGCCAGTTTTGTTATTAGTGATCGTAAACAACGCCAATACGTGAAATTGTATAAATTTAATGAGAGCTTAACACAACTTTATTTTTTGCATTTGTGCAGAAGAAAAAAAGCCCACTGCCCTTTTAAAAGCTATAATTAAAATTAGGTCCGATTTACGATGAAAATATATTCGCTTATTGGATAACCAATAATAATAAAATTTCCCATGCGAGGCAAAACACTTGCATAACAGTCGGTACATTTTTAAATTATGAACTGCTTGGACTTACCTCCTGAGAAAAAAGAAGAAATCGCCACACCAGGAGTATTATAGTTAATACCAATGCAATTGTTGCCAAATTTCGACTATCCCACGCACTTTCAATGGGCGAAATACTCCCCATTTGCCAATCGTAAGATAATGTTATGGGCCCCAACAGGAGCCATACATTAAATGCCAATAAATAGGAATAAGTCATGAACCTGAAAAAGGTAATCGTGCAGATATCCACAAGTTGCAATAGTATTTTATTCTTTTTAAAAGAAAATCATTAAATCGTAAGTTCAACAAATTTATTTTTCAATCTCCACTTAACCAGAACTTTAATATATAAATCCATTATATGAGACAACGATTTGGTAAATCAGACGAAATAAATGTACTGTATGTACATGTATATAAATGAATACTGGTATATAAAAAACGTCTGCCTACCTTGTCTGCCAAAGTGGTTCAAATGATGTTGGATTATCTTGTTCAGAAAATTGTGGCATAGTGCCATCCAACATCCAAATTCGGAATGTAATTAACAGTACTGCCTGCAACATTAAAGCAACATAAGTAAAATTTAATGTACTTTGGACTTGGAAATTACAATTAATGTGATGGTGAACCGTAAATTTAAAAAAAATTACAATAAATCAAAATAAAAGCCGTGGTATCTGTTAATTAATTTTTTTATTGTAGAACTGAAAATATGTTCTTAGCCAGAATGCTCATTTTTGGGGGTGCTCCATTATAATTAATACATGTTCTAGTGAATTTCTGGACCATTCACTTTACATTACTCCTTTTGTCCTAATGGTTTTGTAATCCTAAACTGCAGGTTTCCATACTTGTCCTTACGCATTTTAAAATCACTCATAATTGACGATCATGAAGAAATGGTGTGTCATGCAAAAAGTAAGCTCAAAACTGTAGAGTGAAGGTTGCATGTACTGTAAATGTAGATACTGACTTCCAGATCAAAATTATCTTTGTGAAAATAAACGTGAAGTGCGCTGTGCCTTTCGTCAAAGAGACCTCGTAATGAATTCTCTGTTCGCAGTTCTGGCAATATTTATGCCGTGGTCAGCGTAATAATAGTCTACGAACATTCTGGCCTAACCGCACCCAGGTTTGTTTACGACAAACGTAACGCGTGTGGGTTGTAACGCGAAATAAAATTGCTTTTGCTGGCAACCGCCATTCCTGACTCAAAAGGAAATCACATCTGCGGTGATAAAATAGCAATAAACCTCTACAAAATTAATACGATGTTATTGTTATTTGATAAAATATGAGTGATATAGGATGACATGACAAAGCAAACCTGCTACCAATATACTTTTTCCAATAAAAATATATTATTTTCATCGTTACATTGAACGGAATGTTGCGAAACAAATGTTAAAAATATGGAAACTCCATCTGGCAAGCTATTGAAAAGAATTGTTTTTAACTGAAACGCACATTTTATGTAATAGTAAATAAAATTTAAACGATTTGCGGGCAACGCATCGTAATAAATAGGCGACAATGCATGTAATAGAGGTAAATTGTAGCATCCCATTTTGTGCGATCATTAGCAATTATACATTTTCAAAATTTATTCATTTTGTTATTCATATTGTCTACTTAATAAGCATGAGATTCTCTATAATATTTATTATGCTCTAATAAGTAATTTTATCCCACATTATACATTCATAAATTATGGGAGTAAAATGTAATTTGAAACGTATATGCTTCTTTTTCAAACTCGTTAAACCTTTGAATTAAATTCATGATCCAACGGAAACAACTTTATTAAATCAAATATACCATAGTCTCATTGCAACAAGCCAAGTTAATTAATTTATTGTCTACTTACCATTATTATTGTTATGGCCAAATGAGTGAAGAGAGGTGCGCATGGAAATATACTGTTCAAATTGTGAAGAATGCTGCAAGAGAAAAATCGAATTATATTTAATAAAATTTTCTCGTGTATACTGTTAAATAATTGCCAGTTACATCAACTCAATTAACTCATTTAAATGATATTAAACGGTCGTTAAGTCCCTTCAGTCCCCTGCTAAAGTTATGGAACTTTGAAACTGGTTAATGTGCAGGGCATGAGATTCTCTATACTATTTATTATGCCCGAATAAGTATATTTTATCCCATATATAAATTATGGGGGTAAAATGTAATTTTAAACGAATATGCTTATTTTTCAAACTCGTTGAACCTTTAAATTAACGTCATGATCCAACGGAAACAACTTTATTAAATCTAATATACCATAGTCTCATAGCAACAAGCCAAAATTATACTGTTTACCTTAAACACGTTGTCTACAGAAAGCTGTCTTAATTCAACGTTTTGCATATGACAATTATTCGTGTACGTGTATGTGAATAAAGATTGCTCTGCTTGTTTCCGATTTCTCATGGCAACAACTCGTCTATTTTTCCTTTTAAAATAAGCATTTCTTGTCAGGAAAAGAATTCTGTCAATATTGGGAAAGCTTTTATATTCAAGAAAAAAGGATCGAAAAATAAAATCGATCAAAGAACAAGTTTCATCATTGAAGCCAAAGAATAAAAGCAAGACCCTTGGAATGAAGGTGGGATAAAGAATGATTTCATAGAGAAGTAAATAAGAGGAATACAATCAAATGGAAGGAAAGACATTTTTCGTCTAGCAATCCAATTACAAAAGATCCTTCCCATACATTGATTTTAGCTCTCGCGTAATTCCCACGTGTTTTCTCAAATGTTTTACGGCGAACTTTCTTTGATAGTGTTGCATTGCAATTTTGTGAAACCAACTGCTATTTTGGTTTAAAAATTGAGATTATCTATACTCTCGTAATTCACATTTCGTTCTTTTTAAGTATAAATTTGAAAATGTTACTTGGAATCATTGCGCTTAATGAATGAATGAACTAAATATAAATAAATAGTAATTTGTGCGAAACCATAACCAATGAAGCAGTCATAACGCCAGTGTTCATGAATGAATGATCAGATGTGCATCGTTTTATTTCTAATATAAGAAGTGTTTCTGTCCAAGATCACTCTTTCAATCACAGTGCCATACTTGAGCTTGTACATTGTATATTGTCTAATCCTGGAAGTGGTGCAATTGACACTATTTTTGTCATTGAATGGAAACTTTTTTTCACTAAAATTTCACTAAATTATTCCAAAATTTGGAATAAAAGCTTTGAAAAGTATCAATTGAAAAATCATTTGCACATGCTAAATTCAGCTATTTTTCTTTTCCCCCCCGTAGCAGTCTATTTAATTTTCCCCCTGCAACAATAAGTATTAAGTTTGATGCTTTTAAATGTCCATAAACGTTACGTGGACTCTGCACAAACGCTACTAAATAATGGTTGCCTGGAAACCAATTGGTAATGTTCACTATCTCGATGTTGGCCTATGTATCCATCAACAATAAGATATAACGCCACCTTCTCTTACAAGTTACTCGTAATTTCCAATTGACTCAACGCAAGAATCGACAGTTTAACCTCATCGCCGCATGTCTTTCAGTAAAAGTGACACACGGAGTTAGAGAAACATCTTAATTTGTTAAGTGATCAACTAAGCATTACTTTTATGATACGTTCCATGATGTGCTGCATATATCAACAAGCTTTCACACCACGAAGGTTTAAAATGCAATGACAAGGGCAGGTTTCATATCTGCAAACAACATTAGATAGCGAGCAAAAACGAAAGGAATTACTCAGCGAGCTGAGCGTGGCTAGATCAAGTAATCCGCAAGTTTTTTGTAAAATCACGCTTGAACGAGGAAAAGCGAATTCATTTTCTCCAGGTGGTCTATAGTGCCAGTTCCCCAAACTGCTTTCTCAACCTACTTTAAAAAATCTATAAAACCCCGCACGTCTATAACGGTGGAATTTTTATAGCGCTTCAGCAAAATGTCGTAGAAGTCATATCGCCCAAAATGACGACACTACTTCCACTTTGTTCTTTATGGCAAAAGCTTTAGAATTTTGTATGAATTTCACGACGGTGGTTTTGCGAGGCAGGCATGTGGCGTACTGTGCTGCACCTACATATTCAGTTGGTAAAGAAAGAGAAGCCTGTATGAGGACAAAAAAGCATTCAAGATAAAAATGTCTAGTAGGTAACCTTAACGACCAGCGTATATATATATATATATATATTGAAGTTACCTGAATGTATAGAGTTGTATAAAGTGTCTGCATTTATGATCTATCCACCCAGAAATTGCTCGCACGCTTTCGCCACATCCCTATATATACCTTAATCAAATGACTACAAGTGCGCTTCACAACAACTCCTAAATATAACGTAAACGTTAATTTAAAAGAAGGGTGGGTATTATTATACGCAACGGGATATATATTCGATTTCTTATTTTACAAATACTCTCGTAAAATATTTTTTTCTTCTGAAAATGTCTCCCGCTTCAAATATTATTTATCTATAGTTAGTACAAAAGAATCGTCGGGTTTGAAAATTGCATACAGTAAAATGTATTGCAGGTGTAATATTAAATGTCACACGAAAATAAAGAGAACAAATTCAAGTTTAAAACTCAGTATCCAAAATGGCGACTATGCAGCAGAAAGCGTTTTTGTAAACGAGTATGCGAGCTGCTGTGAAACAGCATTGATAGGGATGCACTTCAGCTTTTATGGGCCGAACTGGACTACGTACTGTCTAGACGTGTGTCCTGTGACCCGAGGATCTCACATCAAACATGTGTGATGGTTTTCACTTTCTCTTCGTGTGTCATTTCTATAGTAATCTTTTGTAATAACCCTGTACTTTGGGTTTTTGTGAACATTTATTTAGCAGAAGCGCATGCCGCAAAATTTATGACGCTAATGAATGTGACTCAATGGTTTGGTAGGATATTTACAGTAAGTATCATTAAAAAACTAAAATCAAGACGGCATATATGCAAATAAAGATAATACATATGTATCAAAAACCGAGTATATTAATCTTACCTTCGAAATTGTATTTCGTGAAGAAAGATGTCGTAACATATGATCACTCCCAAAACAGTTATGCCATGCTCTTTTGCTAGCATGGCCATCATTGCCAATATTAATGAAATATAAAAATATGGTGAAGAAATGGAAAAGCATCGATATGCTGTAGATTTTTCTTCAAGATTCATGTTTCTGAAATCGACAAAATTAACAAATAAGATAGTTACAGTATATATATTAGCATAGAAAGAAAGGCGAGGTTAACAAAGGGAAGGCGACTGTACGCATCCATCTATAACAATACATACAAGTGATGAAACGTTGCTGATGTAACTTACAAATAATAATTAAAATACAATTTCACACTAATGAAATAGCAAACTTAGGTTGTTGTTTATACACGTAACATATTACATGTATGTTAACGAGGGAATTAATGTGAAAATTTAGTTTGTAACTCCAAGAAAAAATTAACATTAATTCTATGCCACACTTTTCTAGACCAAAGCAATAGTTAGTAAAAACGCTGTTTCTGTAAATCTGAGATTCGTAGAAAGGCGAGTATATATGTTACGTGTTTCTTGTAAGATCCATTATACGTCATGAGACTCAACTTGGAGAAAAGATTGCAAAGTGATCAATCCAAAGCCTTATTTAATTGGTTTTCCCAAATCGATACAGCATTGAGTATGTGTAATTAAAAAAAAACGAAGTCTGACCAACGCATCGTACTTTTCTTTGCACTCGCGTGAAATTAAATGCTTCGTCATTGTTGATTGTAAATTTAATTGAGAAAAAAAACACGATAAAGCAACAAAAAAATAATCGATTAAATGTTACATATATGTAGGCTATGTCTTGGACTACTAAAATGTATTAGATAATATATGTACATATTTATTGAACCTGGCACATATCACGTTTCCACTTACTCATTTATTTTTACAAACAAAATTACTCTATGTATTTCACATGATAACAAGGATATTTATATCACGATGATAGATTAGAACAACTCATCGTGTAGTCAATTTATTTCAAATTCCAATAGTTGTACGCATGCACATGTACTTTATAATAGTTGTCAAGTGAGTTTGTCGCATTAACTGGTGAAAAACGTCTTTGAGGATAATCTGGACTGTCAATCTTAATAAGTGATATAGTGCACAGTGATCCGTACACAAAATCAAATAATACTAGCGTAATTCACTCTCGGAATGCTCAATAAGTGGCAAAGTAAAGTGAAGGTGTGAAGCTGAGGTCAGTGCAAATGACCTAGAAACGTATCGCTCCCTCGACTATTCTGACTTCCAAGTAGAACTTCGTGACACGTTAGACATCCAAATGTATTGAAGGGTTCTTTTGTGAGTGACCTACATCGCGGTGGCATTTTTATACGAGGCCATCCAATCTTATAGTATCTGAAAGTAGCCCACTATACAAAATTGGCCAGTCCAGTCTCCTATTCTCCCGTTCAATGCCTAATCGATTTTCAATCACTGCTTCCCAAACTCATCTTTTCTTCCTGGATTGTGCCATCCAAACCTGGCTGTCAATTTAACATTCCTAAGCTCATTGCCAATTTTGGATACCGTATATCTAGCTCTACAGCTTTTTCTCCCGCAATCTGCCATGCACGGCATTATCAACGGATTTTGTCGTGCATGGCAAAACACCTATGCGAAAACTGGAGTTTTGCCATTCTTCATTGATTGAAAGTTTCTATTCCAAACATCCAAAACGAAGTTACTTATACATTAGTTCCCGTCCTAGGGTATGGACGAATATTGGCTAATTGTTGAAGCCATGTTTTGCCTGACTTTTGGTAATACGAGATACGGTTTAAACAAACAACTTTTGACGTCCATTGAGATCCGTATTAACGAATTTCGACTTTAAACAATTTCATTGACAAGATGCGTTAGTGCTAAGATTCCAGGGGCTCTTAAAAGATTTGGATGCAGAGATGTGACTATCAGGCGATGTGCGTGAAGTAAAAACAACAAGTTGTTCGCATACGTAGTCACCTTGCAAAATGTGCGACCTGTAGAAAAAAGCCACGAAAATGATACCACACCCTCTACACGTCCCCCCTTTTTATAAAAATATTTCCTAAAAATGTATTGCTCTCTAAATTTGTTAATATCGAGGCAGTCGAACTAGCAAATAACTATACTATGTATAACCTGCTCGCAATCCTCGTTGTTTTCAAGTTCACTTATTAATGCTATTCACCAAATGTAGCAAACCCAAAATACCCTGAAAACTGCACGCATGCCCTCCGGTGTATGCAAAATGAAACTTGGTTGTTGAGAATAGATTATTAATAAAGCAAAACCGCATGCACCGTACACGAATCCTCTCTTACAGTCAGCCATGTTATGATCAAAATTGTAAGCCGCATGAATGTTCACTAAGAATAATATTTACTACAAAATCCGTTCGACGGTTACTATATCCACCGGGAAAAATAATTCGAAAACGTACAGCATTTGCAGTATTCAAATACATGCGTGTATACGGAGAGAAAAACATGAACTAAGCTTTCAATTTTAAGCCGATTAGGAAAAGCAATAGCTCCTTCGAGCTTCGAAGCTTTATGGACCAGTTTATAAGACCTTTTTAAACAGTGGGAAATGTATTGACAGGGTGCTTTTTTAAAGTCGAAATGTGAATAAAATATTCATTTCGACATTTCGGGTTTTTCGTGGCTTAGTGAGACGTGAGCTCAGGTTTACTCGAAAGCCTACAGGCAGTTTTTACAAAAGGGTGCTTCAATCAAAGTGCAACATGTTAAAAGCCCAGTTTGCCATCTAATGAAACTGGGAACAAATACTTAAAATACAACGGCGCATTCGCATGCTACGTGAAATAAATCTGTAGATGTGAAAATAACCTTAATGAAATGACAAAATTCTCTAGCAAATTTCGAAGTTATCCCAAGGTTTGTAATACAAATTTTAAGTATTAAAAATTGCAAAATTGCAAAATATGCAATTAAAATTGTAAAAAAGTATTAACATCGATTACTATCCGTTACGAAGTGGATAGTAAAAAGCAGCGGATTGGAAATTTTGTTCCGTTCATAACGCCAAAAGCTATAAATGTCTACCTTTTTGCCTACCTTAAGTATGCTGAAAAGGACAAAAGTGACAACGCACAGGCCAAAACATCAGCCCGTCCTACGATCCCAGTTACCTGAAATATTTAAAACAATCAAATTAACAAATATGCAAACAGCCTAAATATTATAATACTGCATGCATGCAAATATTCTTATAATTCGTAGATAAAAACTTTTCAAACAAAGAATTTGTAAGTAACCTGATTTTATCTAATCATCGGTCAAAGCTTTTGGCTCTCGCTGCAAATTTATTCAACTAGCTTTTGACGCAAATCAGCACCAGTTCAATAACATATTTTTTTAAGTTGTTGGACTTCAATGCCACTTCAATAAAACAGCTGCTATTTTATTGCATTTCAATAAATTTTTGTCCAAATGTTAATGATTTCGTGATACGATCATACTGTTTAATTAGTTTATTTAGTATCGTTAGAACGCTCCCATTTCATTCATTACAAAAAATGTAGTTTTTCATCGAAAAATCCAAATAATTCGTGCATTTCAGTTAACGTTCAACTTACAGCTTCAGTGTGAATAGGATGTGTGGCAAACATCAGGCTGGCTATTAAGATGACGTGACTGGGCCACAGCAAGCATTGATGGCACAAGCTGACAAACAACAGCACGACTGAAGCGTGTAACATTACGTTGCACACGTGAAATCCGTAAGTTTCCAAACCGCTAAAGAAATTATTCCACCTAAAAATAAAAAATAAATAATGCGAATTATATACCGCACATAACTTACCGAGCCGAGCAAGGTGGCTTAGAGGTTGGCATCCTCGTCTTGCATTCGGTAGACTCAGGTTCGATTCCTGGGTCGGCTA
>JAQGBX010004799.1:0-14707 GCA_034698745.1 Megaphyllum sjaelandicum | reverse complement strand
CTCTGCAACGCCGCGCAGACTTTCCAGCGCTTCATACACGAGGTCCTGCGCGGGCTGAAATGCTGCAGCCCATACTTTGACGATGTCCTCATTGGGTCCGATGATGATGACAAGCACCTCACCGATCTCCGCGCCGTTCTCGACCGCTTTCGCGAGTTCGGCGTTATTATTAACCCGTCCAAGTGCGAATTTGGACGGGAGGCCATCGCGTTTCTCGGTTACGAGGTGTCCCACGAGAGGGTACGCCCGCTACCAGAAAAGTTACAGCCATCAGGGAGTTTCCCGAGCCTGCGGAAATCAAGGACTTGTGCCGCTTCCTCGCCATGCTGAATTTTTACCGGCGCTTCATCCCTCGCGTGGCCCAGCATCAAGCTGTCCTTCAAATCTATAGTCGAAAACAAGTGAAAATTTTGGAAATTTGTGCTCAGAAACTGGAAGTTTGCACATTTTTCCTCGATAAACCGTGTAGCATCTTCATGCTGCTGCAGCAGCTTATAGCCAGCCTACCGCTGCTGTTGTTGCATCAGAAGATGCTGCTGCTTCTTTCAAAGCAGCAAGAGCTAAACTGACAGCAGCAAAAAAGTGGCAGGACTTGCCAAAGCCAAGCATCAGAGAGCCATCGCAAAGTAGGGCAACATGCATGAAAAGTTGGCCAAAATTTATTTTTCGAAATTCATATTCAAGCTTTAATAGTTAGTGGCTTACAAACTGCTTAAGTGAGGGCATTCAAAACTGTTTTTATATTTTCTGTAACACATTTTTTTAACGAGTTATGATGGTTTAAAGTTGTACAATTTTCGAGAGTCATGATGGCAGCTTTAAGAGCACGAATGTTTCACACATTTCGACCCTAAATTTTTTCAATTATAACTAACATAATTAAAGCTTCATGATTTCATGAGTTTCATATTAATACTTCGTATTTTTAGTATTCTTTTTATTTTGTCAAAATAATTTAACCGGAAAAAAAGCAATACAATCTAGTATATGAGTGGTTTTTTTTTCTTAAGTCATAATGTTCTCCTTGTGACTTAGTATATTTCTAAACGAGTCTACGCAAAAACTAATACATGTATATGAAATGATCAGGAGAACCTCTATACATTTAATCTTTAAGATTTGCCTATGCATTTTAACGAGACAAACGTATAGGGTAGATTATTTTTGCTCACTTCTTTTATTATTTAGTTATATCTGGTGTTCAATTGATCTTTTATTCACTAAAATATTCTATTATTTCAATAAGACTACCTTGATCAAAAAAATTAGCGGATCACATGCCTCACAAACCATAGGAAATTATAACGCCTATATGCGTGTACTTTAAATGGGCATTACTAATCTTACAGGTTGGTCAACATGTTTTGAGTCCCTGAAGCTAAAGCTGTTTTATGGTCACTCTTAAAAATCAGAAACTTGTTAAAAAAAAGTTACTACAGGGTCGGGCCTTTTGGGGTAAGGCCCCTTAATCACGGGGCCCCTTTTCGCTCCAAAAGAATACTTGATTTTAGCCACATTATGTTTTAATATAGTTAAAATTACGATTAACCAAATAAAATAATTAATGCCAACTTTTCATGCATGGTGCCCCACTGTGCGTCAATAATAATAATTACCATCAAATTGCCGAATTAGCCTACTTAAAATGGAAAAAATAAAAAAAACGTCCGCATTAAATAATTTTGGAGTATTATTAAAAAGTGTTATTGGCGGAAACTGCAAAAAACAGGTTCATCTGTAGATTTTTAAAAATACATAAAGTGACAATATGCAAGAATAAGAGAAAAAAATTGCCTATCCGGACAGTAACAACTTGGAAAAAGCCTTAGCATGTTAAATAGAAACAAATAAGGATGGCCTATCATACAAGAGTAAAGCCTTGACATGTTTAAGCAACTGCTACCTTTGCTAAATATGAAGAAATAATGATCAACCATTGTTTTTGTTAAGCAATTTAAAACAATTTTAATATATATTTAATCTTTTTTATATTCTTGATGTTGATTATTGGCTATTTCGTTTATTCGCTATTCGGCTATCACTATTTTTTTTTTAAATCATGTTTTGTTTATAAAATATTTAAATGATATTACCTTTTCTATGCATTAATCGAATGAAAGCACACTGTAATGGGTAGAATTAGAAAAAGAAAAAATAACAGTTTGCTTACCGTTCAGCTGCTATAATTGTGTCCAATAAATAGTAGTTAGATGAGGGAATCCAGGGGGAATTCAAGGGTCGTCAGGGGGTAGGCAGTCCGAAGCACTTAGGAGGCGATGATTACCCGTCCATGGATCGCAGGTTCTACGGAGCTGGTGCCTTGGGATAATACCCCACAGGGTATAGCACCGTGGCCGAGGTTCGGAGGGGGCCAGCAAGATAGAAGCTGATCTTGCGAAAAAATGCGTTAACACCTTGGGAGGTGAAAGGGAACCCCCTATCATCCCAGTAGTTGGTGAGGTACTCAATCACCTGGTGAAATGGCATTAGGGGCCAAACAGGATTGCAGTCCCCCTTTTTAACTACAAGGAGGATGGCCATATAATTCTGGTGGCACACAGTGAATTCAACACCATTTTCCAGAATGAAAAATGGAGACAAGGCCTGGCAAGCATAGCGTTTTGGCCTGTGGATGATCAGGAGCACCACCTGTCAAATGCTACTTAAGACATTTTAAAACGGTTATACCCATGGTAGACATCGGTTACAGGGGCCACGCAGCCCTGGTCTGGGCCCAATTTGGTGAAAACAAAGATACACTGGTAGGGGGCTACATGAAAACACCCGAATTAACCGAGCTGCATATATTAACAGAAATGTGGTCAAAGCCAGATGATCCCTGACCCAATTAGGTGACAGAAAATGTCATGGGGGGGGGTAAAGCTGAGAGAAAAACACTTTACGACCTGGGTTTACATAATAAAGTGTGGGCAGCATGATGTAACCGTGGGAAATCAGTGCAATGGACACCAGCACCACCAGTGGCAGAAATGCGAAGCAAATCAATTAAAAAGTGAAATGTCAAGTTATCTTTGAATCCCAGGACTGTACAACGTTGAGACTGACCTCTCCGGATAGCCCTCTACCCGGGGAACCTGCCTGAACACCCTACTCAACCTTACGAAGGGGGACCTAATTAGAAGAAAGGAATCATTATGGGGAACCCTTACACAGTAGCACTGATTTATGCAGTAGCTGTGCCCAAGGCCATAGGTAAGGGGGGGTTGGGGGGTTCAAACCCACCCCCTCCTCATTGAAAATACGGTAAATTCACACTAGATGCAAATGAATTATTTTATTTGAAATAATAACAAAATTTAAAAAAAAATTGCTTTGGTTTTAAAGAGTAGAGAAAAAGATGTGCTATTTTTGTCTTAAAAATTTCAGCATGTTAAGCCTTCTTAGAGTGATGTTAACGCTAATCCCTCCATTGCTTTGGACTTAAACATATGCGGCTGCAGCCTGCAGGCTCTAGATGAAGGGCCAGGGTCAGGGATTAGAAGCTGCAGCCATATGATATCTTACTTCAAAGAAATGGAACAATTAGCGTTAGTGTCACCCTATCCTCTCTAGTGATGCACAACATGGCGAAATTGATCTATTGAATTTTCCGTACATTGCTTCCTGCATAACAGTAAGGTTTATCACCTGAGTGCTAGTCAGCAGTTCAGCCAGTACTTTTGCCAGTGGTAGGGTTTAGAACTATAGCTGTTAGCAGTTAGCAAATTGTGATAGCAGTGCATTGGGTGTATTTAGTTTTGAGCTGTTGCAGCAGCAGACTGATTCCACGATAGGCGATAAATAACGGTTCGTGATCTTAGTACATTTGAAAGATTTTCTTAAAACGATGGTTATGGTCAGGTTTAAAAAGATTTTTAATCAATTATTTGTGGCTTTGTGTAAGCACTCGATTGCAAGATCCAAACTTTTTTGGAGTGCGTACACAGCCTAGGCCTATAATATTACGCGTATTTTCACAGAAAAAAATTAACTTTTTTTCTAAGAAAATAGAAAATAGATCGGGTTTACTATTATCTAGTGCCTAAAACTAGTGGACATGCTGTAAACTCTTAATTCATGTTGTGTAACGGGCTATGCCTTGTTCAGTTGATGGGTACATTTGTCATTTATCCGTTAATTAAATTGCGCGTATACGGTCGTACTTTGTTGATCACATCTTGCTTTGCTTTGCTTCAATTTATGTATGCAAAGGTGAAAAAAGCATTTCGCATAGTGCGCATTCCAAACAGCCTTTTAAGTAAACATCACTTTAGTTTGCATTATTATAACCATTAACCAGCGTGATGACCGAAATAATTAAAAAAATGTGCCTAAATGCATCACTAAGCCTGTGCCAACTTTACATTCTGGTAAAAGTTGGAACAGAATACTAATTTGCCAATAATTTAGCATAAAAATAGGCACTCCACCCATTAAAATTGGTATAAAAGGAGCTGACTTTTCCATTGAAAAATGAGTACGGAACGGGACTATCTGGAGATAACCGAGCAGTGCGGGTGATCATAACCACAGGATGGCTGAGGTAATTATTGTGTTTTAAGACTTATTTTGGTGGGGATGTATTATGTTGCATGTTAATTAGTGGATTGATGTTACATACACATTGCCTTGTCATGTTAGACTTGTTTAGTACTAGTTAGAATGTTTTCCCATATTATTATTATTATGTTATTAGACTTAAAATTTAAAGTTAAATCTTGTTGCTGCTCTTTGATTGTACTTTGTTTTATCTTATGTAATACTTACTTGGATTAGCCATACTTAGTACATGTTCACCCCTTGCATAGAAAGATAAATAAAAAACCAATGCTAACCAATTCACAGACTGGGGGAATTCTGGGAGGGAAATTCAAACTTTTTAATCACTAAAGTGCTCCCCAATACACCTCTATGAGTAGGGTGATCATGCTACTGCAGCACTTCAATAATAGATTTAATTGATCCCATAAACAGTGTTATGTCAGCCCCTAGATAGCAGGATGGGTAACAACACTTGATAATATTAACTTGCCTTTTAAGTACAGTACAGTGGGGAACTGTACCTTATCAAGTAGCCAGCCATTCAGCTCAGGCCACAGAGAGCACAACAGTGAGAAAGACTGGTCTTCGAGAGGTTAGCAAAGCCGTTACCTAGAGCCAGGGAGAGCAGCCCGAAGCCTCAAGGGTTCACCAGAATATAAGTGTTTCCTGCCGGGATTGAGACAGTTATTGACCGCAAGAACTACGTGCCAGGAAGTGCTAAGAGCAACAGACTGCTGGCCCAGAACTTTATTGTGAACGTGACTGGAAGAAGAAGACAAGCCGAAATGGAACACCCAGGCCACGGCGAGGGATCCTGCGCGTTAAGCCATTGTACCAGCGCCTCAATGTCAAATAAAAGTGTGTGTTCTGCTTATACCTGAGTCTAGTCTCACAATTGTCAAATTACTGAAACTTAAGATTAAACTTCCATGAATTAATCGAATGTATGCAAATTATTTTAAATTGAGAGGGCTTTATAAGGTATAAAAGCATTTAGCAATTTGCAATTAATACAATTAGATTCAGCTCAATTCTTTAACCTGCAATCAGTACATAGTACCATGTCGCAGGTGGGATCATCATAAAATTTAAGTCAGACTAAGCAATCTGGTCGTGATGGACCCCAACATCAGAATTTATTTAATTCTTCCCATAATTTTTAGGACTTTAAGACAAAGATGGGATGAGAAGACGATCATGGCCGATTTAATATAGGAACTATCCCAGCATTTGCCTGGAGGAATTCTGGGAAACCATGAAAAAACACAATGGAGGATAGCCGACCCGGGAATCGAACCTGGGTTTACCGAATTCTAGAATGGGATGCTAATGAAACGCAAGAATTCATTGTGAGCCTGGTTGATTGTTGTTTTACATCGCACTGCAAGCTATTGAAAAAAGTGATTGACTTATTATACAATTTCGGACGAAGTGGACATGATATTCATTTTTGGCAAGTTTCACCAAAATGTGCGGAATGCATGTAAGGTGTATGCTACATGATTTCCAGATAAAAATCATCCAAGCATTTGGACACTTCAAAGAGTAGTACATGTAAACGTTTTTACTCCAAAAGGAAGTGTTAAAACAAGAGTGAAACATTGAACACCAACTGCAATGACCACACATGCTGAAATTGATGTGTTAGCAACTCCTGCTAAGAATCCAAAGAACAGCAGGAGGCAAATTGCTTGTAAATCAGAATCTCAAAATCTAGTATTTTGCGAATTCTAAAAAAAAAACGGATTCCATGCCTATCAAGCTTCACTACATCAAGAACTCCAAGGTAATGATTTTAAAAACCGTGTTGCATTTTGTCATTGGACCCCAACATCATATTCAAAACCACCCCTGGTTTGTTTTACTAACTTTGTTTAGTGATGAAGCTACATTATCAAACCATCTCCAATTTGTATAATTTTGCGAGTGTGCACAATTTTTTCCCCCTACTATCTAAGAAAAAATGTACTTCAGAATCCTAAAAGGAGTGTTTTGCTTGTCAAAAATATTCCACCTTTTTTGGTGTTATGGAAAACCTCTGAGATAGGGTTTTATGGAATGCCTCATTCATAATACCATAAAAGGTGTTTTTCCCCTCAAAAATTTGCAAAAATTTGCAAAAATTAGAGTGTACCTACTAGCATACATGTAAATGGAAACATGCATAGTAATCACGAGCCATTCATAGTTTTATTTCCAAATTTATTCTTGAAACCTACCAGAATTCGATCCTGCAACCTTCCATTCTTGGATACCTCACGCTACCACTCTGCTATCTCGACTCGCTTCATAGAGCCTCACTATAGCTGTGCCTTTTCCTGATTTCCCCATAAAGGGTATCTATAAGCACATTTTCAATGGTTTCTTTGTTCAAAACACCTTTTTAGGAGTTTAGAAATACCATTACGGGTCGGTAAATAACAAAAAATATTTTTAAACACCTCAATATACCTCAAAAGAGAGAAACAAATACATTTGGGCGTTAAAAAACCTTATTTCACCATTATTTCTTAGAGTATACCCATTGGCCACATTGTGTCAGGTCAATAAGTTCCCCCTCTTCCCCACATTTGGACTTTCGAAACTTAAAAAACCCTATTAGAAAAAATTGTACTTTGAAAAGGTTGATAATTTTGCCAATTTGACCTCAGAATCTGTTGAAGATTTGGCAAATTTCTCCTCGGAAACTGTTGAAAATCTTACAAATCTGTACTCGAAAATAAACGAATATGTTGAAGATTTGAACTTGGGGACAATGTGGGAAAATATGTAAAGATGACCTCAGATAAGGTTGATAAGTTTGCGAGTTAATACTCGAGAAAAATAAATGTTTAGCAAATTTGTACTTGGAAAACTTAAAAGTTTGCAAATGAACCCTGAGCTGTTAAGTTTTCTGACTAAGTTTTTCAGAAATGCCAGGACTGAAGGTACCCCGCCTGCCGAATTTTGCAACTTATAACATCATGCATCTATGTGATATTGCGCACAATTTCCCTCTTACGTTAGGAATTAATTTTATTTAACAATGTTTATTAGATGGACGTCCAAGTTGCTCATAATCCCCTCCCTTCCCCTGTCCACATTGCAGGGTTCTCAAAAAAGTGTTATTTTCTACTTCCCTGGCTTTTGCAGATTTAAAAAAATTTCCCTGACCAATGACAACGTGAAAAATTTGCAAGTCTGCTCACAGAAAATGTGGAAAATTCTTCATGTTTTTACCCGGAAAAAGTGGAAAATTTTGCAAATTTGTACTCGGAAAACGTGTAAAACTTCGCAAATTTGCTCACAGAAAACTTGGAAAATTTTTCAAATGTGTATGTGGAAAACATGGAAAATTTTGCAAAATAATACTCAGAAAACGTAAAAAATTGTTTAAATTTGTACATGAAAAACGTGGAAAGTTATGCAAATCTATACTCCGAAAATGTAGAAAATTTTGAAAATTTCTCCTCGGAAAATGGGCCCTGAGCTAACCATGAAGAAGTATTAATTGTGGATCACCGTGACTGCATTGAATTTTCCTGACTTGTTTTTAAAGAAAATATCTTTCCCTGACTTTTCCAGGTCATTTTCAAGTTCCCTAATTTTTTCCAGGTTTTCCAGGTATGGGGGAACTATGCATTGGGTCCGTGACTAACCTATTACCCCTCTGCCCCCTGCCTAAGAACGTCCTTTTTGAATAGCTCCTAAGCAGTCATAGGACTTATGTGTCAGATTTTAAGTCAGATTTTATGTGTGACACATATATAGATAACGACCTATTCCAGGCTGTGCACATGCACGGTGAAGCATAAACACATTTATGCTTACTTCAACTTAAAGTAGAAGTATCAGCGTCTTGTATGCAAGAATGCACATGCACACATACATGTATCGAGAACAGGTCGTTATTTTATATGTGCCTGTTTTTAGCATGACAGTCTGACACTGCTTCAGCCTAGTTAGCGGGAATTATTGCAAGTGAAAATATGAGGGAATTTCAGAGAATGGATCATGGTCCTCATGGGCCCCTGCAGTGTTGGGCCCTGGGGCTTCAGCCTTCTCAGCCTTATGGATAACACCACTCTGGTGTGGAGGCTCTATTCTATGCAGGGACAATTTTTAAACTGGTAATGCAGAATAAGTCTCTTAATAGAGCTGTTTGAGCATTATTCGATAGTGGTTTTAAAGTCACTTTAGGTGACATCATTTTGGAGTCAATTACTTAAATTGTAATTCAAAAGATGCTCAAAGCTTTCTATTAACCTTATAGTGAATAAAAGAAAATGAGTTTCCTCCCAACCATCGTAGTCAATGAAAGAGTTTATACTCGAATATTGCTATTTCCTGTTGAGGTATCTGAATTCCCGGATAACACTATCTTGTTACTTGGTGACAAAAATGTCATCTTCTCGCATAAACCTCTTACTCCAGAGGCCAACAACATCATCTCCTTGTGCATTAACCATGCGAGGATTTGAGAATCCTATAGCTGCAAAAGCAGAAAAAACAGCTGCTGCCAAAACTGCGAAAGCTGCTCCTGCAAAAACTTCAAAAAATATAAAATTTGGGAATTAATGCAGTTGGATAATAACTCATCCTCTGTACAAATTTTAAAAATGTGGAGGTGATATTTTTAGCACAACTTGTATGGAGTTGAAGGCAATGTAAGTTTTCCCAATTTTTTTATTAAGTTGTACATGTAAATTTCCTGCATTGGAAAAATTGAAATCATATTTTAAATGTTTAATGATCTAGCCTTTGCAAAATCAATGACAATGAACATGAACAGTACATGGATACACAAGCAATTGTCTCAGAAAGAAAGCAGTTTGACAAAATCGCAACTACGACAGGCAGTAAAAAAATGGAAATATACAGATGGAAGGAACAGAAATGCTTGATCAAGCAAAAGTGGGACGACGTTTTGAGAAGTGTGCGCTGTTTTTGTGGAGAAAAAGGACAGGTCTTCATCTCATCAGTATTGAAATCTACAGTAAGAATTTGTTGCACTTGACCTTTTGACTCCATATTGCTTTGCAAGCAATCGCGCCTGGGTTTTGTTTTCCTCTCTATACTATGCGACTCTCGGAAAGAAGACATAGAAAGTAGTGAAATTTTGCTTTCAAATTCAAGGCTTTGTTGTTGCGTTTCCTGGATATTGTCAGATTAAGGCAAAAATGTGGCGAAGTTTAACGGTTACGAGCTGAATTTTTGTGTAAGCTGCTAAAACAAATAACAATAATGGCGCCCTCTAAATGTTTTCGCTCCACTGCTGTGGAGAGCTGGCCTTGGCAGAAGCTAGTTTAATATGTGGAGAATGCAGGGGAGTCTTCCATGTGAAAGGTTGCAGTGGAATGACCGAGAAGAACGTAAAGAAGCTCAACTGAAAAAAAGGAATATGTGGAAGTGCAAAAATTGCAAAGAGGTCAGGCAAGCTATACAGCAAGATCAACCTTATACAGGAAAAGATGGTAAAATTGGAAAAGGAGGAAAAACAAGTGAATTTGTACATCCATACCTGAAAGTAATTAAGTAAGATGAAAACCTGGATCAGTGACTGCTTGTTGCCACTACAAAAAGATATCAGTCATGAAGACATCAATGCCGGAATTGAATGACATAATGGATACATTTATGCCTTGAATCGAGCATGTCGAATCAGTGGCAAAAGAAATCAAGAGTAGTGAACAAGATGTCAATTGGTCAAAAAAAGGTGGAGACTAAGGTAACGCAGATCAAAGACCAGATGGAACAGAGCAAGCAGTATTCAAGGCATCTGTTTGTTGAAATCAGTGAGATGCCTAAGACTGAAAAAGACCTTATGAGCATAGTAGTCAACATCGCAAAGCTGATTTCATTTGACATGGACGACACCAGCTCCATTCGGAAGTGGACAGGTTCGCCAAACGAACGAGGAGGGTGATCACGTCCTAACATCTAATAGCATTATCCTTCTTTAAAAACATATAGCAGACACAAAGTCTGATAGGAAACAATATAACATTATCCTTCTTTTTATTTCCTTTCAGACATAGAAATAAAGAGCAATGTTTATTATTATTGTTTTCTAAAAGACTATTTCATTTCAGACATTGTCTGGCAGGAAACAATTAAAATGTAATTATGTGCATTGAAAATCATAGTTATTACGAGTGTGTGCTACCCTGCGCCTATGCCCGTGTTAACAAGCGTGTGCCAATCTGCACTTAGAAATGGCGTTTGCACACACATAGATGTGCCCATAGGGCGGGACTTTTAAATGTTATAATAAGTCCCCAGCTGCTAGTGCCATCTAGCGGCCCCAAAATATATCATCCATCATGGTTGCATCATCATCTGGTGCTAAAAAACAAAATGGCAGACAAGGAGCAGCAGAATCGGGGTCAGGGGGTGGTGATCATATCACTTCTGGTGAGTGGGGGTTAATGGGGTGTCATAATCAGGGGTAAGGAGGTGGGGGTCAGGTCACTTCTGCTGGGTGGGGGTGGGTAACCCCCACCGGATATTACCACCCACTTAAGCAGAACAGGGGTATTTACTACTAACCTGTCAAACAAAACAGCCTCTGAGGGGTCATCATTGCGCAACTAATTAATTATTCAGCATCGCGTTTAGCATTTTTTTGATTACCTACGGGGAATAGCATGGGCGACCCCGAGGTGATGTGAGGGCGAAAATTGTTATCAGAAGGGAAACGAACTTCGGGACTTGGCCCGGACGGACGTCCTGAGCGACGTGCGGCAAATGTAATAATTCATTATCGATTTTAATAATTCTTGCAAGTTTTATATAATGTGATTGATCAGAGAAGCTCGACCTTAAATATTATGCGAACATTTGCGATATGCAAAGCTGATCGGCGATGCAGAATGGTGGCAGTCACGTAAGAGAATCAAGTTGGCTGAATTGAACAGTCGTTAACGTCGGAGAAATCAACGCATTGTGCGATCAAAACAATACAATGGCTTTTAACTCCAATGCAGGCCAGTGGCCTAATTAGGTAGCCAATTGGTCAAATTTCGACGTCAGTGGTAATCTGACTTCACCCTGTCAATGTGCGTTTGTGGATTTAGTTTCGCCCCGTTATTTAGTAGTCGATTATCGTGGACGATTTGTGAGTTGCGCTTGGTGACATTATTTGCCGATGTCAAGTCCAGAACATTTGGTCACGCCAGTTTCGAACGTTCGTTTTGTGCCATTCATGTGCTGATAATTCAAAGCGCAATTGATGCGCATCGTTTGAGATCGATCATTCGTTTTTATTGTGCTATTGCACGCATGCATTCATTTTGATGCCAATTTTAATTGATCGTTTACCTGTTTGAGAAATAAATTCGTTGTCGTTGCGCATTTCAACTCAGATCACCTCGCAGTATGTGTTTACGTGAACGAACCCAAAATAAATAAGTTGTTTAGTCTAATTGGTTGGCAAATTCAGCATGCTGCGGGTGACAAATGGTGCCGAAACCCGGGATCCTCGCTTGAATTTGCCCGTCTGTTCTTTAATGCACAATGCAGTCCACCTTTTGTACTCTTAATACTTTATTTTGCCATGGTTAATTAGTGCAATGATTATGTAAGCAAGATTTTGGGGGCCCTAATCTGCCGGATTCCGCCTGTATTCTGCGATCCTTAGCAGACTGGCATTTAGCGATTGCGTTTCTGATTGCGGATTATTGTGTCATGCATGGTTTTTCGAATGTGATTATTGCCTGTCATCTTGGCATCAGGATTGGTGCACTTTTGATTTTGCTAGTCCTCCATCGACACTTGGGGTGATTTTTATTTTGTTGCCACCACCAAGGGCCTTAAATGGTCAGGATGGATGCACTGCTTCTGATGATTGTCCCCAATCGACACTCGGTGTCATCCCACTGACGTAACACGAGGGTGTGAATATTATTGACCATGGCAGACTGAAAAAATTTATTATGTGCATTTATATGATCTTTAATCAGTTGAAATCGTTTGGATTTGTTCGTATGTTGTATTTGCAGATTTCAGCAATTGAGATTAACTGGACAACAAAACATGTGAGGTCACATGTAAAAGAAAGGGGAAAGTCATGTGACCTCCGTCACTTGCTGAGATATTTGAGTGATCCTTGAACTTTTAACGCCTATCGGATTAGGAGAAGAATTTGGGTCATCCTCGAAAATTTGCATATGGCAAAGGACGGCATTCTGAAGTCGCAATAAATAGGAGAGTGGCAGGATCAATGTCATCACTTTCTTCATCGAGGATCGAGATACGGGATGTTGGAGCCCGAGTGAGTCTGGGAGAGCATAAAATCATTTAAATTACTTTTATATAACGTTAATTGAGTGAGATCTCACAAAACAAATTTCAATCGCATATAAAATGTTATACAGTAAACTTGTCTTGACGCAAGGGCGTCAGACAACTGGCCATAGCAGGCCTTATATAATAAACTACATCATCTTACAAAACATTACATGTAGACTGCACTCGGGTTCCAACATCCCATATCTCGATCCTCGATTAAGAAAGTGATGACGTTGATCCTGCCACTCTCCTATTTATTGCGACTTCAGAATGCCGTCCTTTGCCATATGCAAATTTTCGAGGATGATCCAAATTCTTCTCCTAATCCGACAGGCGTTAAAAGTTCAAGGAGATCTTTAGCTAATTTATGTTTCTCTAATGTTCTTGTGAGACTGAGGTTTTTGCTCCAGAGTTTTCTGTCAGCGATAGTACAATTGCCGACTCAGGGTAGCATTGAGTATTTCCCATAGTCTGCCAATTCTGAATTTTTCTCTGGCTTTTATTTCCGAAAATTTGTCTTAACTTTCTTGCTCCTGGTCAATAGTCTTATGGAGAAAGTTAACCAATTGTATGCAGTTAAACTTATCTCAATATAATTAATATTTTAATTCAACCAATAATGTATTTTCAACTTCAGGTGCTGCCACCTATTAAGAACCCTCTGCCAACTTTCTTTGCCAAGATTTTGAATTTTAGGTGTTACGCTCTAAGCAAATTATTTAGCGAATAGAATTGACTTAGCAAATTCCCTGAACAAAGAAAGATTTGACATATTCTAATATTTTTCAAGATTTTGCAAAACCTACATAGGTCAAAATTAGCAAGACGATGTTATTGCAAATATTACAATTTTTAAGGTTTTTGTAAAAAGTCGGCCAATTTCACCAAGAAAAGGCAGGGGCTTTGCGCCTGTTAAGATTAGCTGCCTTTGTACCAAGTTGTGCATATTCTGCAATCCTTCATTATTTTAACATGAAATGTGATAAATTATTCCTGACATCCTCAAGTGGTCGGTATATAAATACAGTATTAAGAAAACTACTTCAGCGACCAAATTTGCTTTAAAATCAGCGATGTTTCGGCACCATCTCTGCCTTTATTCTAGCATCTACAGGAACACAATAACACACCATTTCAACAAAGTAATAGAAACTTTCCTGCAAAAAACATGACAGTAAGAAGACACGCGTTACATAGTGATAATGACACTTTATACAAGAAAAGTGCATTAAAATCTGCATAAAGTAGATTATTGTTCAACTTACAGGGCAGAAACTATAGTAAAAATTACATGAGGCCCCACAAACAAGAAAACATTGAGGAGAGCTAATTACTAATGAACAAGATTTACAACAACAAAAATGGCAGGCGTTCCTTCCCAGTCTAAGATAATTATTACAAGCACAAAAATTAATATCACAAAAATGAACATACCTCAAATACATCAATCACACATATTGAAATTTAGCCTATCAATACCACTTCAATCCCAAATTGGTGATTAAAACCAGTAACCAACATCTTTGTTAACAGCAGCAACAGAGAAACATACTGTATAAGCTAAAACAAGGCTTGTGGTACCACAAAGAGGGGGAAATTCGAAACCATAACCAAAACAGTAATGTTGTTCTATTGTGTTTCTGTAGATGCTTAAATTTGGTCGTTGAAGTAGTTTTCTAAATACAGTAGAACTCCAATTATCCGAACTCCGACTATCCGAATTGCTGATTATCCGAATCACTTTCAGGAAATAAATTTTAGGCGGAATACATGTACAATGTACATGTACTGTGATTCGCATTGGCTGCCCAAAAACGGACCAAGACAGTCAAACACCTTACTTTGACCGAGATGTTCAGCAAACAATGACTTTCATTTACAATGCACATGTACTAAT
>JAQGBX010004798.1:0-14708 GCA_034698745.1 Megaphyllum sjaelandicum | reverse complement strand
GCGGCACTGCAAAAACCATAATTAAATACGCATTACAAACATACATAAAATGATTAATTAACTCGACCGTTCTCATCCGTTATCAATAAATCAATGAAAAGTAGTGTTTACGCTATCAATACACAGTGTGGCGCAAAACATCCCCAACAATTAATGTAATTCAAAAGTTGTTTTTATATAATTTCATAGCTCCTGACGAAGACTCATTGAGTCAAAACGTTGAGTCGAATTAAAATAATTGGTTGTGAGACATTCAAGACTCATGAATCAAATTAAAATGCTAGGCCAGTTTGTACATAAATGAATATTAATTACATCAGCCATGACAGTCTTCCTTTCCCATCCTCCTCGTCGTTCAAGACTAATCAATCAAGACTAAAGACTAATTTGGTTAGTCATTATTCATGGTTGTTCCGATTGATAATTAATTAGTCGTAATCTAGACAACTTAAACTATAATATTCGTTAGTCATTAGTCGTATATATGCATAGTCTGTCTATCGTCTTATCCATACAAGGAACTGGGAAACTAAGCAATTTTCGACAATTTTCCAAAATTTACGTCCATACTGCTAATTTTTGTAAATAATCGTAAATTGTAAATCGTTGTAAACATTTTTTTCAAATTGTAAACAGCTTTTGCAAAGTTTTGACAATTTTGCTATCATCTGAAGATTTAATTTTGAAAATTTTCCACAATTT
Source organism: Megaphyllum sjaelandicum (assembly GCA_034698745.1). NCBI lineage: Eukaryota > Metazoa > Arthropoda > Diplopoda > Julida > Julidae > Megaphyllum > Megaphyllum sjaelandicum. The sequence continues at coordinate 14,006 of JAQGBX010004798.1, read as the reverse complement.
TGCCACTTTTCAAAAATTTCTGAAATTTTTCACGATTTGCTAAATTGCCGAAAAATAACAAAACTGTCCAAAAAACTACCTGTCGAAAATTTGCAATATTGTCGAAATATTCGCAAAATTATCGAACATTAGCAAAATTGTCAAACATCATCAGCAAAACTGTCGAAAACTCTACAAAACTGTCAAAAATTTGCAAAACGACATGCTGAAAATTCGAAAAAAAATTGCCTTGCTCCGAGGTTATTTTGTGATCAATAAACTGTCGAAAAATTAGAAAAAAAAAATATCTTCCTATAACCGTTACAAATTGGCAATCTTGTCGAAAATTCGCAAAATTGACATTACAATTTTTTTAAAAAAAAGAACAAACCTACTGTATAATATTACAGAAAGAGGCTAACTTGACCGCGGCTTTGCAAACAATTAACATTTTCTAGTATTTTCCCATTTCTAGATCAGTCTATATTTCGCAAAATTCACAACTAGGTGCGAAATTATATGATTCCAAAGTTTGACCCCAGTGAATTTGACAATGGCAAATGTCTGTATGCCCTAGCGGCCATTCGTCCTCACGATTCCACCAAGGCATCATTATCAGCAGCGTTTTGATTCGCCCCTGTCATATTTAATCTTTCTAGGAACATGCAAGAAATTGATAACTGCTATAAATAGCATTCAGTTTTCCTCATGTCCAGTTCAGACAAATGACGGAAAAACTGCAGTTTGTTGCATCCATCTCCAAATCCATCCATCCATCTCAAGAAGTTAACCAAATAGTCTGAAGACAACATGGTTCAAAAAGGGAAAGAAGCCACGTCCATATCGGATGTGAAATTCACTCCGATGCAGATTTCCACGGCGGAAATCGAAGATGGTGACTGCAAACCGCAGAGGTCCTTGGTAAGGGAAGATTCTGGTGTGGAAGAGCTTTGTGGACTGGGCTCTTGGCGTCCAGCGTGCTTCCAGAGGCTGGCCAACCGGCGCATTTACGCCCTTGCGTTCGCAACGGTGATCATAGTTCAAGGAATGACTTACTCCTACTTCTATGGGGTGCTGACAACTGTGGAGAAGACTTTCGGGATCCAGAGCCGGACGTTTGGTTTCATTCTGTCCGGGAACGACATCAGTCAGATCCTGTGCGGCGTGTTGGTCACCTATATTGCCGGTCGTGGAAGTCGGCCGTTCTGGTTGGCCATTGGTCTCATGGTCACGTCTTGCTCGTGTCTGCTCTATGCTTCGGCCCAACTTTTCTGGAATGGAGACTCTGCGCACACGCTATTTGCAAATTCCCACCTGAACGACAGCGGTCACATCTTGTGCAGCAAGGAGCCAAACACCAGCTGGAGCAATGGACAGACGGACAACTGCGAAGATGTTTCCTCCACCAGCAGCAGCACTCCAGCTCTGGTCATATTTTTTATCGGACAAGTGGTTTCTGGGATGGGCAGCATGGCCATCTTCTCGTTGGGATTCACGTACATGGATGATAATGTGAAAAAGAGCGCTTCTCCACTTTACATGAGTAAGTAGTTTTCAACTTAAAAAGGTACATGTACAGTGACTTAAAGAATTTGTTCATTTGGGGATAAAAAAAAAGAAAGTCTGCACACTCCAGGGTTTCCCCAGAAAACCCCCAGAACCCCCAGAAAAAACAGTGGAATATTTCTCAAAAAATGTGCTTGGGAATCTTGCAAATGTGTAGGCCTATTCCGAAAAGTTTTTTCATTTTGCAAATTAAAATACATGTACTCGGAAAACGGAGAAATTCTGCAATTTACTTTTTGGAAACTGAAATTATGTAAATGAATCCTCAGAATAGGTTAAAAGATTTGTAAATATGCCCTCGGATAAATGTTGAAATGTTACAAGTTTATCCTCGAAAAAGTTGAAATTTTTACAAATTTGTCCTCGGAAAGTGTTGAAAATTATTCTTCTGAAATTCGCGTATTGCGAAAATTGTTTAAATTTTGCCAATGGGCCCTCAGTTAACCACGTAGAATGATTAAGTTTGGATTGTGACAACATTAATAAGATGAATTACCCTACTTTTCAAAATAAGCCATTCTTCTTTGACTTTTCCAGACAATTTCAAGTTGCCTGACTTTTCAAGGTTTTCCATGTCTGGGAAACTCTTGGGAACTCTAAGCGTGACCAACAATCGATTATCATTTAAAACAAAACTTTCTTGACTTGTAGGCCTACATATTTTTTGAAAAAAAATTAAGCAATAATCAAACTTCGTGAGCATTTTACTAAAAGACAAGAACTAAAGCAGATAAATTTATTAGATATAATTTATATAAATAGAAAAAATATAGTTTCCCAATATGCCCGTTTCAACATTTTTGACAAGATGTTTTATCTTAAAATTAGAGGTTTTCAGAAATATTTTCTTCTAGGTCATGCCAAAAAAGACGAGTGCAATGCACCTTCGCAATAGTTGCCATGCTACTTAAAAGCTGAAACACATGAAGCAATTTATTGCCATACAGCTGGTGATTTTACGAAACATGTATGCGAAAATATGAAAATGCCAAATAGAAAATGGTTCGAATTTTATTTGTGAAATAAAAATAGCAATCGTCGAACGCAGAGGATTACATACTTCCTATTGCAGAAATTCACTATTTGTGATTTAAATTTTCACTGACATCAGTTGACTGCCAATACAGTGACAAGGAAAGTAACAATTGTTGTTTGTACACGACAGAGTTGGGTATCAGTCGAATACATTTTTAACAATGATTAAAATTGACGACTAAAACAGTCATTTTTAAAATAAATTGACTAATTTAGTCGTTATTCGACCATTATATTGCAGCATTAGTCGCTGGATCAGAAAAGTATTTAGTCGAATAAAATTTTCAAACATGAATCAAATGACTAACTTGTAAAATTGATGACTAAAATAGTCTCGGCGAAAGAATATTTTTTGCCCATTTTTGAAAGTTCAACTGATTTTTCAACAATATTGCTGACTTTCAATCATCTTGCGAATTTCGACTATTTTCCAAATTTTTCGACAATATAGCTAGTTTTCAACAATTTTGCAAATATATCGAAAGTTATGCGAATTTTCGACAGTTGTGCGAATTTTCGACAATTGCCAAATTAATAAAAACGTCTGAAATATTCAAAAAATTTCCAAAATTGTCGAAAACTGCTTAGATAGTTTCCCAATTCCATACATTACACAGTAGATACGAAGTTAATCATTTAGTTGTTGCGTATACATTGTAAATGACTAATGAATATTAGTCTAATTAGTCTACATTAAGACTAATCAATCATCAATTGGAAGATCCATGATTAATGACTAACCAAATTATCGTTAGTATTGACTAATGCATGAATTAGAAGTCGTTAGTCTTGATTGATCAATCGACTAACAAGCGCCCATCTCTGGTACAGGTACACGGTAATTTGACTATACATGAAATGGTAACTTTTCAACCAAATGTGAGCAATGACAGGGCAATATTTAGCGCAACAAAAGGACAGATTATGGGATTTACACGAGGACATTTAGCTGAAAAACAAAAGAAATATCCTCATTGAACTTTGAGAATTGCATGCACTAAGAATCTGTCAACAGAGCGAGCCAGTATGCAATGATGAACGGTATAAATAGCCTTGTACATGTACACAATGTTTCCGAATAAACAAAACAAAATATCGACAGATTATATGTTATCATAAAGCTCAAAAAGCTTATTTGACCTAGCACCTGAGACGGGGAACTATTGGTCTAACAATCATAGCAGGTCATCTTTTCCACACAGGAGCTTGTGATAGTGTTTGGAAACAAACCCAAAATATTTTTTAAATTGGTCGTATAACATTTCGTGCTATACTGCAAATGTATTGCCATTCAAAATAATGAAATTTATCACAGACTGTGGAAAATATCAAAACTTTTGATAATAATTAAGGAATAAGAAATAAGTAGGCCTACATGTATTTTAACTTTTCCAATTTGCTTGCAGTTGTACTGGTCATAGTTTTTAATATCTTACTGAAGTATTTTTATACTTTACTTTTATAGTAATTTATGACAGTATCACAGTATATATATAGTAATTTGCATACCAGATTGTCGTGTTTCTCTACCGTATTCCGATATTTTATCAATATTTAAGTAGTTTAGCACCGCACACATGGTTTAATCAGCCGACTTAATATTTTGCATTTCTTAATTGACAGTTTCAGGCGGCTTACTTTCTTCAATTAGAAATAATAGGCTGATATTAACTTTGTGGTGGACAATGTATTTTCTCCTTAATGAGGTCCATAGTCTTTAGTCCTAAAAGACTCAATTTATTTAAGACTAACCGAAAATCTTCTAGAGTAATATCAACTTGAATTGATAATAAAGGTTATTGATTTCGAGACTAAAAGGAAGCGACAGTCGGTTAAGATCATAGGCATGCCTTTGATGTTAAAATAAGACCCATGACTAATTATAAAAGTCTAAAAGTTCGGAAACGAAACGATCCTTTGCACATATTTCAATTTTGCATGGTAAATTTTATAAATATTCCAGTTTCAACAAGAAAACATTTTGAAACAAGTGATGTAGGGGACTTCAACACCAATTTTCAATATGCACCGATCTGATCATCAACAATCTAAATGGAAAAAAACAACTTCCTTTTATTCGAAAAGATTTGCTCAAAAAAGATATAAATTGCAAATAAACTTTGCAATTCCGGAACTCTACATGCAGCCTACTTTTCGGAAGTAGGCCTACATGTAGAGGTTTCAGCGATATTCTCTTTCCTTTATTGCTTTTAAATTATGAATTACTTCTCACGAAATATTCAATTTTCCTGAGTTTTTCAGGTTTTCGAACAAATTTTCCTGACCAACGACAATGAAAATTTACGATTTTACAAAATCTACACCGGACCATATCCAATATTTTGCAAAATTAACTATAATGACAATTTTACAAAATTAGTATGAAATTTTTGTTAAAAATTTTACAAATCGGTATTCGGAAAATTTTGAAAATTTCTATATTGAAATTTTCAAATTTAGTACCCTAAAAAGTTGAGAATTTTGCAAATTTGTCCTCTGAATCTGTTGACATTTTTCAGACCAGTAGGCTACTCGAAAACAGTTAAAAATTCTTAAAATTTGTGCTGGAAAAGGTTGGAAATCTTGAAAATGTGTACTACGAAAAGTTTATATTTTGAAAAATGTTGTCCTCGGAATCTGATGAAGATGTTACAAATCTGTACTCGAAACCGTGGAAATATTTGGATATTGGTGTTTGGAAATCTAGCTCTCGGAAATAGTTCAAAGTTTATGCAAATGTGTCACTTGAAATTGTTGAAAATTTTCAAATTATAAATTTAAAAATTGGCAAAAAGTTTGCAAATGGGTCCTGAGATAACCACGTAAAAGCATTAATTTTGAAATGTGACAATATTGAATTTCCCTGACATTTTCAAAATAAGTTGTCTTCCTTGACTTTTCCAGATATTTTCAAGTTCACTGACTTTTCCGGGTTTTCCAGGTCTGGTGGAGCCAACCTTGTGGCATAAAATGCATAATTAATTCAAATTTAATACATGTACTGAAAAAATCAACTGCATGTATTAAAGATATGACAAGATACATGAGCGCCATACATGTAAATTTATAGCTGTATTAGAATTTTGCGTAATTATTTTTCAACGACATGTTACATCTTTTTTTTCATTTCTTGTTGATAGCATTGACAACTGGCTTGCGATACTTGGGTCCAACTTTGGGTTACACACTTGCATCCGTTTGTCTCAAAATCTACATTCAGCCATCAGGTACGACATTTTCACAGGAATACCTGCATGATGTTAGCACAGTATAAGCACGAATTCGTGCTTATACTGTGATGTTAGTTTGGATAAAAAAATGTATTTCACCAATGAAGTACAAATTGTGGTCATTTCGTTTCAGAAATCCCCGACTACGATCAAAAGAATCCTCGATGGCTGGGTGCATGGTGGTTAGGATTCATAATTGTGGGGTTGACCCAAATGATCATCACAGTCCCTGTCATTCTCTTCCCAAAACAGTTACCAGCAACCCGTAAAGAAATAATAGCATCAGTGTCTGACGACAATTTCAACAAAATGGAACTGGAACAGGAGACTGGAAATAATCAGCCTTCAACAAAAGGCAAATACTTGAAGTATCTAAATATTGATATAAGAAATGGTAGCATAGTTAAGACCAGTGTTTCCCAACCAAGACAGGTGAAAATTGTAAAAATATTTCGCAGACTGCTAAGCCATCAGGGTTTCATATTCAATTTCTCATGAGTTTTCCAGGTTTTTAAACAAATTTCCCTGACCAAGACAATGTCAAAATTTATATATGCCAATGTTATCCATAATTTAGCAAATCGACGCAGGAGAATATTCAATATTTCGCAAAATTTACTATTGATAATTTGGATCAAAATTAATAAAGGACTTCGGAAAATGCTGAAAGTTTTGAAATTTTGTCCTCGGAAAAGGTTGGAAGTTATGCAAATCTGGCCTCGAAAATAGTTGAAAATTTGTGCTTGGAAAACGTTGGGAATCTTGCAAGTTTGTACATGGAAAACGTGGAAAATGTTGCACGTTAATTCAAAATTAACATATTACATTTTTAAAATATTTCAAAATTAACATATATATAAATTTTTAAAATCTTTCAATTTTTTGAAAATTTTACAAATTATCTTTGAGAAAAGTTGAAATATTTTATTTTTTAAATTTGACCTCGGGAAAGATTGGAAGTTATGCAAATATGTCCTCGAAAACAATTGTTTCCCTGGCTTTTTTCAAAATAAATCATTCTTCCCTGACTTTTGCAGGTTTTCCAGGTCTAGGAAACCCCGGATAATTTATTTAGTTTTGTAGTCTGTAGTTTCGAAATCTAATAAGATAAAATGAAAACGCTATAGTTATTCAAAATAATCAGAAACCGAGCGGACGTCCGAGGTGACCGGCACGGGTCTGCGGACCAGCAGTTGAAATTAAGACAATTGAAAGTGTAAATTTCATTGAGCTTTCCTTATTCTTCAGATTTTCTTAAATCTCTTCGCCGAATTTTGCGCAACCCCATAGTGGTTCTAGAAGTACTATCAACTGGACCTCTCCTTCTGGGTATTGTCGGATTCAGCACCTTCCTGCCTAAATATCTAGAATCAAATTTTGGCAAGACCCCAGCTCAAGCCACCGTGTTCACAGGTGCAGTAAACTTGAGAAGGTCTCAAGAACTTCATCTATTTTGCATCAACGATATCATCAACTCAAAATCCAATGATTTTCCTTGCAGGCATATCTGGAATGTGTATGATGATGGTCGGAAGTATGCTGGGTGGCTTAGCAGTTTGGAAATTCAAGCCCAGGGCAGCTTCCGTGTGCATTTGGTGTCTTGTCATTGACGTCATATATGTCAGCGGCATTTTCACCATCATGAACTTTAAGTGCAACAGTGTATCGTTTGTTGGAGCCGACTTCAGCAATGGAGAGTAAGTTGTCCGCCATGTTCCTTTCCAGATTATTTATGTTGTCTTCGTGATTACAACGTCGCATAATTTTTTGTTTTTCGCTTAGGGTGAAAATAACGTCTGAGTGCGCTCAAGGCTGTCAGTGCACATCAAAGTTCGAGCCAGTTTGCATGGGATCTCGGCAATACTTATCTCCTTGTTTTGCTGGTTGCAATGAATTTGAAACTACAAATGATGGCCATAAGGTACGTATCGAACATACCATGTTTATACAAACCTTAAAGCTTGTCTAAATATTAGTTTGAGCAAGGCCGGGGCTTCTTACCATCAGCAAGAAAAATAACTTGTTTTCTGTTAGAGAATTCCCCCCTGACTTTTCCAGGCACTAAAAAAATCTACCTGACTAATGATAATGTTAAAAATTGACATACTTTCCAAAATCGACGCAGTAAAATATTTTTTCAAAATTTACTAAAAAATTTACTAGTAAAGAAATTTTGAAAAAAATGGAAAAATTAAAAAAACCAAAAAAATTGCATGAATAAATTTTAAAAACTTGACAAGTTTGTATTCGGAAAATATAGAAAGTTTTACAAATTTTTCGTCGGAAAACTATGCAAATTTTGTACTCGGAAAACGTGTAGAACTTTGCATTTTTGTCCTCGGAAAATGTGGGAAATTTTGCAATTTTATCTTAGAAAAATGAGGAAAGTTTTGCAATTTTGTTCGAGGAAAACGTGTAAAATTTTGCAATTTTGTCCTCGGAAAACATGGAAAATGTTGCAAATTTATACTCGGAAACTGGTGTAAATTTTGCAACTTTGTACAGGGAAAATGTAAAAATGTTTCCAAATGGGCCCTGACTAAGTTGAATTCCCCTGACTTTTTTTCCAGACATTTTCAAGTTCCCTAACTTTTCCAGGTATGGTGGAACCCTGTGTTAACACCTTTTTCACAAAACAGAATACAGTAGAACCTCGTTTATATGAACCTCTATTATATGAACTCATCAGCACATGGCTCCTGCCGACCAGACTGTGCGTTTTTTGGCTGGCGCAGGCCTCAACCTTGGGGAAATTAATTTAAAATTAATTCAAAAACGCAAAAATCCCTCTTGTTTACAAAAATCAACCTATGGCATAGATGAACTGTGATGTTTTTGTAGACTGGAATGATAACACATTCATACTTTTTGATTCTTCGAATGGCGATATATGAGCTTTCGATTATGTGAACCACCACCTCCGGTCCCAATTAGTTCATATAAAAGAGGTAAAGTGCGATTGAGAGTTGAGGGTTCTCCCAGAAATTTACCATTAAACTTCCCTGACTTTTCCAAGTTTTTTAGACAAATTTCGCTGACCAATGACAATGTCAAAATTGAGATTTGACATGATTAGCCCCGAGTTTGATGAATAGACACAGGACAATATTCAAAAGTTCGCAAAATTTACTATTGACAATCTGGAAATTTTTCAAAATTAACATAGACAAATTTTGAAAATTAACACAGATTTTTTTTAATTTCACAAAATTGGCACGAAAAATATTTGAGCATTTTATAATTTTTTATTCGGAAAACGTAGAAAGTTTTGCAATTTTCTCTTCGAAAACTTTTTAAATATGTTAAAAATCTGTGCTCGAATTGACAATTTTGCAAGTTAGTCTTCGAAAAAAGTTGAAATTTTTCAAATATTCCCTCTGAAACTGTTGAACATTTTGAAAATTTATCCTCGGAATATGTGAAACATTTTGTAAATACGTTCTCGGTAATTTTTTAAGCCTGGTAAATTTTCCGAGAAACTATTGAACATTTTGAAGATCTGTGCTCTTAGAAGTGGTGAAAATTTTGCAAATACGTAGCCTACTGGAGAAAATTTTGCAAATGGCTCCTGAGCTAATCACCTGGAAACAATTATTTTTGATTGTGACAACATTAATACGTTGAATTTCCCTGACTTTTCCAGACATTTTTAAGTTCCCTGACTTTTCCAGGTCTGAGAAACCCTGGAGTCTATGATCGATGCGCTGTAGAAAAGTACAAAATTGTGCTAACATTATATTTTCAATATTTATAGATATTTTTCAATTGCACATGTGGAATAACGCCTTTTTTAAATGGCACCATGGCAGAGTTCAACAACACGATGCAAACTGCTGAAACTGGTTACTGTCCAGGCTCCAGGGACTGCGTCTATTTCTGGCCATACATCACAATATTAGGCATTGTGAAAATGATGGCTGCGACGGCAAGAGTAGGAGGTTTACTAGTCTTCATCAGGCAAGTTTAATTGATAACATCTTTTGCTTGTCCAATTTGAATTTTGATAAGCCTTCAATGCTTCTTGTTCACACAGGAGTGTAGATAAGAAAGACAAAAGCATAACTATATCATTGATGGGAACTGCTGCCAGCCTTCTAGGTAAGTTTCAAAAACAGGAAGTTGTACCCAATTTAAAAGTGGGTCAGCCATCAGCGAAATTTAAATATTTATGTTTGCTAAGAGGTTGATAAACTTTATTCTTGCAATGATAATCTATTTTAAAGTAACTTCTGATAAAAGAAATTGTAAACATGTTATTTTCCAAAATGATAAACAGGTTCCACTTTTCGCCTGAAAATTTAAGTTTATTTGTAAAAAAAATACATAAATAAAAAACATGAAAGATGGAACACAATGGATGCACGTGTCCCATTTATGTAAAAAAATGTAGACACTTCGTTTCTACACTGGAGTGAAAAATTATCCGCTATTAATATTAGATTTCTATATAATTTTTCATTAGAATCTTGTAATCTTGTTTTATTTGAATCTTGAATAAGAATTTAAACCAAGAATTGATTATTTGGAAAAAATAAAAGGTACTGCTGAAGAAGAAGTAATGATAAAAAATGTAGAATTAACATGAATTAGCAAATGAGTTCTGCTCAACTTATTGCAATGATAGAGTGAGCATGCTGATGCAGGGTTCCCCCAGAAATTTCATATTTAACTTCTTTGGACCTTTCCAGGTTTTTAAAAACAATTCCCAGATCAACGACAATGTGAAGATTGACATATGCCAACGTCATCCACAATTTTGCAAAATCGGCACAGGACAATATTCAATATTTTTAAAAAATTTCAAATGACAATTTTGATTTTTTTTGTTAAAATCAACAAATAAAAATTTAACAAAAATTGCATGCAATTTGTTTTGAAAATTTGTATTCGGAAAATGTCGATAATTTTGAAAATTTCTAGTAGCTCGTAAACTGTTGAAAACATTACAAATCTGTACTAGAAAACAGTTAAGAATTTTGAATAATTTTGCTGGGAAATGCTGGAAATCTTTAAAATTTATATAACAAAAAGTTTGAACATTTTGAAAATTTTGTTTCGAAACTATTCAAAATTTATGCAAATTTGTACTCTGACAATGTGGAAGATTTTTCAAATTTGTCCTCTGAAACTGTTAAAGATTTTTCAAATTTGTCCTCTGAAACTGTTAAAGATTTTTCAAATTTGTCCTCTGAAATTAGCGAAAATTTTGCAAATTTGTACTGGGAAAATTTTAAAAATGTTGCCAATGGGCCCTGAGCTAACCTAACATAAGCATTAATTTTGAATTGTGGCAACATTAATAACGTTGAATTTCCTGACGTTTTCAAAATATACATGCAAGTCATTCTTCCATAACTTTTTCAAACATTTTCAAGTTCCTGACTTTTCCAGGTTTGGGGGTGATAATATGTTTGACAAACTTAAAAGCATGCCTTGGGCACCCGCCACTGTCAGCAGATGGCGCTGTTAGAGATAAAATATCTGCTTATCCAATTTAACCAAATAAGCCGAAAGGGGGGGGGGGAGATATTTTAATAATTAAACACATAAAAAACATGGCCTTTCCATGTCTTAAACTGATAGAGGGCCCAAGTCCAACAAAACCAATCCAACTGACGAAAAATTTGCTTAATTTTTTTTAGGATTTATACCTGGTCCAATTATATATGGAGCAGTTGTCGATTCTACGTGCATACTATGGGAAAAATCAGCATGTGGAGACCGGAAGAACTGCTGGCTTTACAACACAGACGACTTCCGGCACTGGTTTCACGGCATTACCATGGCCTGTTTCACCTTCGCCATAGTGTTTGACGTAATAATAGCCATGTATGCTCGAAAACTAAATTTGTACAGCGATGATCCTCCGTCAAGGGTGTTGGGATTCAAGGAAGGCTTGAAGTGCAACACCGAATCTCAGTCTTTGACAGAGAATTTAACTAAAAATTGCAGCGAGACATTGTGCAGCTAAAGTATGTTTTGTTCACCTTGCTATGGCAGATTTAGGTAATTAGGCTCTTCATAAATTTCAGAGTGATAATTTAATTATCATTTGCCTAATCAGATTTTGTCGTGGATCAGCTTATTATGATGTGCGAGGGGTGTTCATTACGTTTCCACAATCATTAAAAAACGGCTCTGGGGATTTTAATGAAATTTGTTGTAAAAATTCTTCCATCATTCCTGAACATATTTCAACATTAAAAGATATGTTTCAAAAATTGAACGTGCTTAAAATTCGAAAGCAAAGATGCTCCCGAAGAACTATGGGAAAAATGCATCTCCCAAAATGGAATTTTTTTGAATAATAGATAACATTTACATGTACTTTTCTACCAAATTTCATTAAAATAAATACGGCTGTGGAAATTTAATGAACTCCCCTCATTCAATAATTTAGCTTAATTTTTAGTGTAGCAAAATGAGATACATACACGGTCGTATTTCGAGTCATTTCGAGGCATACATGGTCATTGCCGAATTAAAATAGGAAGTATCCCAGCATTTGCCTCAGGGGGATTGTGAGAAAACATGTTAGAACCACAAACAGGAATCGAACCCGCATCTACTGAATGGCCGGCGAGAATGCTACAACTAAATACATTGCGGCCTTACGGACCTTATGCAGATTTCGTCAGCATGCAAATATCACATACGTGACTTTTATGCATCCGTTCATTTTATCCCATTGGCGAAATTGGCGAGAATATAAGTAGGTTCACTACCATGAAGCCACACCGGGCCATAATAACCCGTGAAAGCTTAGCAGGGTAACGTGTTTATCTTATTGGCTTCCATGTCTATGGTAATTAATGAGCGCGCACAAAGGCCAAGTGTCTTAGAACACAGGTGAGTGACACGTTGACTATGATCCGTTTACAAGCGCTGTGTTGGGATGGAGCACAGCAGCATGCTCCATCCCAACACAATTATCATTAAATGCCGGGCAGACACATAAGTCATGGTTAATGGCTTTATACCAACCCCACACAGAGTACACGCCGCACCCACTTCCCGAAACTTAGATAGACGCTTGCCTGTCTCAAGGGCACCAGCTCTAACCCTAAATAGCAGAGCACTGGCATACGAATTGTCATACAAGGATTCCCTGCTTATCTTCTTCTTAGTTTTATAGTACTCCAATGTACTCTTCTTATCTATGCCCCCTCACCGGGCGCTCCACGCAGGGCGTGGCTAAAAGCGAATTGATATCTGCACACCAACAAGGCGGTGCTGCAGTGATTTGCCATCAGAACATCAAAGGCGCTGACTCGGAGTGTTTGTTTGTTGGTGGATTTTCCATGCTGCCCCGTTTCTGCACACGAGGGTTAAACACCAATGCCAGGGGATATGCCAATGTCACCTTCCTGGTAATTTTGCCTACGAAGGGGGACTTCCGAGCCCTAAGAGGGATCTTTAACGTGCCGAGTGCAAATGGGATCTGCACGGGACCTCGGTTTAAACTCTTAATCCGAAAGAGCCGCCACTTAGAGAATCCTGCACATTATCAAAATTCTCACCGACTTCGACCAGGGTGCGAACAGACCCAGCTAGTTAGGATCGAGAGGCATGCACGCAAACCATACGACCATCGGCGCCGGTGCCACGGAGACCGATGGAGTGAACCTACTTTATATTAAATAAACTGTGCCCGGAGGCAGTAGCCTACTGATGTACGGTTTTTTCAATGTTCATTCCATCAAAAGGTCACGTAGTTGCATACAACTCTGCATAAGGTCCATTTCTTGCTCACTGTGCCTATGGCAAAGCGTTGAAATTTCACTCTTTAGACCTTATGCAGATCGAGTAACGTATGGAGCTACATGGAATCAAAAACTAAAAGAACGTGCCTTGGCACTGCCTCCGGGGAATTTTCCTCAATGGAATGAGTGAAATGTCACGTTCGTGATGCTGACGAAATCTGCATATGCAGTCCATTGAGAAGTCAACATCCCTTGAAGGAAACTGCATACTCTATCTGCAGCACGGCTGATCTACTGCTGACGAGGAACAAGATCTGATTAATCACATAGTAAATTAACAAGTCTCCTCAATACAATATATGTAGGCCTACGTGTACGTAGAAAACCGTAGAACAATGAATGAACAACGCACGTGACACCGGCGCCGATGGTCGAGTGGGTTACGTGCTTGCCTCTCGATCCTAACTAGCGGGGTTCGCTCCCCGGTCGAGGT